>WOGR01000377.1:4143-26536 GCA_015342045.1 Leptinotarsa lineolata | reverse complement strand
TATGTACTTTTTTTTTCTATTACTGAATGACTCCAGTTTGAAAACCACGAGAGCCGACGTAAAAAACCTCACTAAAAATATTTCAGATACCGGACATCGTCGCGTCATTGGGGACAAATACCTGCTGATCTTCGGCCGTCGACGTTAAACGCGATGATTTGGATTTCAAGATCTTTGCCAAGCCCCTGGTTCGGATTTGGCCAGAGAAAATTTATACCGTGGATAAATACATTTTATACTTCCGAAAATTCTCATTTAGAGGAAAAAAAAGAGCAGTGTTGGATCGTTCCATACCTGCTACGGGAACGTGAAAAATGACTGTATCCTCTTGGCTCAGGCATCTCTCTCCACAAACCATAGGTCGTCATCAGTGAGGACTTGTCATAAATATCAAGTTTCTTAAGTGCATTGACCGTACATCGGGTAACTATAACTATTAGCTAAGTTATGTTCTCATAGTGCTTTAAGGGGGTTCTCATCTCCGTAGTAGACTGCAACGTCGAGTTTTAACGGTTTTTTATGACCAGGTCCAATTTTAGTCTTTCCCCTGCGTTCATTACCAACGTGGGTTCAGTGAGTGTCCTTGCTTCCTGATAGAGCTTCGTGATTTTTGCCCCAACAATTTCCTGTACTACATTGTGGCAATTTATCCAGCGCGAACATCCACCGAAAACGTAGCTGATGGATTCCGACCTCAACTTGCAGTGTCTACATTCTCTTGGGCAAGCATATCCCACTCGTGCTAAAGGAGTTCTGTTTTCAAATGTGTTCGCCGTAGATGGATTACAATAGAGCAGATCTCTGTGACTCAACCATTTGTGAAAACAGACATTATACCATTATACCAACTCCGATCACTTGGGAGCCCAAGGTTTCTCAGTTGTTAAATTCCAACCGCCGCGGCGTTTCGACAACTTATACTTGGTCAGGATTAAAAGCTTTTAATCTAGCGACTGCAACTCTCTACTCCATCGTCGAGATATGCCTCCTTAATACAGCAAGTTGTATAGCAGTCTCCAACCTTGGCAAACCCAGGCCTGCTTCCTTAGTTTGAGTGTAGAAAAAGTACATGGTGAAGCTATCTGGTAGAAGTAAGATTCTACTGAAAATTTACAGGATCTTTTTCATCTTCAGTTCCTGCATAGTAGCCCACGATGGTAACAGTTAACGAGAGAGATAGGGTGATTGGGGCCCCTTCGGGCCCGGCAGCGGTTTTCGCTTTCAATCTTCTGTATTTTGCTCGGCCTTTTTCGATCTCAATCGTTGAGATTACCGTAACACCCCTCAACGCTTCTACTTCACGTCCAAAGCCGCTCGGAAACATTGTTTGTTCCCTTTTGCTCCAGGGTATCAGAAAGGCATACTGTGTCCTACTTGTTTTTAAGGAAGTTTTTTATTGCTTGAGGTCTTAGATTTCATCCTTCACGATGAGAACCGCTTCATATTTCTTTCTTCAGGTTGTTTTCCTATCCCTAGTGGACCTCTTTCTCTTTGATTTGCTCTGTCAGGAAATTTACTACCTGTTGGCTGGCTATATGGTGGAATCGGCCGATACTTGATGAAAATCAATAACGTTTTTAAAAAACAATTCATCATGAGACACGCCCGAATAAGTAATTGTATGGCGAAACACCTGATGCGTTTTTCTGAAACTGTTTAGTGAAAATCCCACAAGAAAGTATTTCTTCAATATGCTGGCTGGCTTTTCCGACACGACAAGTGGAATCAGTGCTCGCTTAAGGTTTTCCGAACATGCTTCTGGTATGTGGGCTCTCACTGTTTTGAGTCCTATCTTTTGGCTTATGCTCACCCTGCCCTCGTCACTAGTTAGCACCGGTAGGAATATTCTCATACTATTTCTCATATTTGTATCATAAGTGTATGCTCATCGTTTTTTCATGTGCCCAATTATGGCTCTTGCTGTGTTCAGCCATGCTTTCTTATCTTCAACAGCCAGTCAGCATCACCGACATTGTACCAGTGCTTGGTGTTTGTGGCTCATAGTTCAAGTTGTCTCAGCCTTAGCTACAAGTAACGTACGCTACCCTCCGTACTCAGATATGTCACCATTTTCATTTTTTTCTGGTTTTAGAGGTAAAAATGATCAAAGTTTCCTTTTTATCGCATTGACTTGCTATAGCAATTATAGAGGTTGTGTTAACATAATTTGATTGTTGCCTAGCTTCCAATTGGGGTTTCGGGTTTTTAGTCAGCACACCGCTGAGTCCGCTGCAGAGCAATCACTCCTTATTACCACCTTCGGTGTCCGTGCACCCTTGGAGGCCTCAAATGCCATGATTGTATTAACTCCATTTACTGTCTTAATGGCTAGGTACAGTTAGCCCTGCTCTTGTCTGTCCCTCAGAGATACCTTATGCATGCTATGCTCGTGATCGGAGCATTCCGAATTAGGCTCTCAGAGCTTAACGCGATACTTGTTAGTTCTTCGCTGAAGTTTGACTACTACATTACTGAAGCTAGTTATGAGCGTTTCCCCGGCGGTACCACGAGCTGTTGCGCTAGATATTTCTAAGGCTTTTGACCGTGAGAGGCATGAGGGTTTGCTGGCTGAACTTCAATGCTATGGATTGTCGGATCATTTTTGTGTATGGCTCTCCAGCTTTCTGAGAGAATGTTCCCTGCAAGTGGCCGTTGATGGATATCCCTCGAATACTTTTAGCAGCAACGCTGGTGTTCCCCAGGGATCCATATTGTCGCCAACCCTCTTTTTAAGAAGCCAAGAATCCAATATATTGCTTTGCTGACGACAGCACTGTTGTCTCGTCATTCCATTTGGATTCCAGGACATCGGCTTCGGATGCACATCTTCACCGGCAGTAGGAGGTTGCATATTTTAATAAGGATCTAGAGGTGATTTCGAATTGGGCTGAAAGTAACCAAGTTCAATTCAATGCCACGAAAACCCAAGCATCGATTTTCTCTAGATAGATAAATATCTCCGAACCGGATATATGAATGTCAGGATTAACTTTCTGCTTCGATAAGTTTGTTGGGGGTTGAAATGGACACCAATACGTCTTAGCATGATCATGTCAATGAAATTGCAAAGGCTGCTTCTGAAAAGCTTGGAACACTATTCCGAACCAGAAAACTGTACTCACTTCAGCAACTTTTGATGCTGAAACTCAGATCAGACCGTCTTTGGAGTATTGTTCTCATGTATGGAGCTCCGCCCCTAGGCATACCCTGAAGCTGCTGGATTCTATCCAGAAAAGAGCCATCCGCTTGATTGGAGACACGAGCATCACTTGCAACCTTGATAGTGTGGAGCATCGAAAAAAGGTTGGAGATTTGCCTTTCTTCTATAGATACTATCACAAGAGCGGTACATATCAGAAATATGCGTCGGACTGCGGCTGCTCATCGTTTTGAGGTTCAACTCAGTATATCTCGGACTTCACTGTTCAGAAACTCTTCCATTTGGAGAACTGGGTTTTGTGAAATGAATCCCCTGAGAACGTTTTTTCCAAATGGGTTTGATCTTCGTCAATTCAAATCCAATGTGAATCGCTACTTTCACACAGGCATCGCTCTCAGAGCTCCTCAGGGATTCGTAGTGCTTGTGTTTTGTCCTCAAATGAAGTATTCTTATATCATCGTTATAATTGACTATATTTCTCAATAAACGTCACAAACTGCAGCATCTAATTGAAGTCTCATTTTACGAATAAATAATTTTTAGGTTCACCATTGTTGTACTGTTTAAAAACAAATTATGCAACATCAATGTAGAAGTGTTTCAACCTTATTGTGTTGTAATTGCATGAGAAAACGTTTCAGCGGCGAAAGAAACGAGGTAGGGAATTTGTTTTATTTGTAGATTTGGTTGCATTTAAGTTATTTCGTACCTAAACAGAATTGATTTTTCTGCAAAAATAGTAGACACTTTTATTCAAGTCGTTTATAATTTTTCAGATCGATAATTAATATTTTTTCTGCTTGGAGTATCCAATACGTAATAATGGGTGTATTTCAAAATCTTTTTAAGACTCAGGTTTATTAGGTCATTTTGTAATTACTCAGTTATATTTTTGTATCTAGGATTGAATTCCTGTACGTGGAATATGGTAGTTATTCTAGCAGCATAAACTTTGAAGAATTGTTTTTTAAAGCATTGAGCATCTGATAGGTACCCTGTGTTGTTATTAATTATATTGCTGAATTGAATTGAATCTAGCATTAGGTAGATTGTTTTTCTGTAGATGAAAATGGAACTTTGGCAGGATTATAGTTAGACATCATAATGTGTACTTTTCTCAAGAGAGACAAATAGGAAATTAATGTCTATTCTGATTGAAGATGCATGGGATGGTGATGGGCACTGAAAATTAACGTGGGAGCTCATATCTTCACTCTCCCAGGCGAGAAAAATTATCTTCTAAAAATCATAAAAAGATCCACTTTTCTGAAGAATTTGGTATTTACTATACTATTACCATATGGGATCAATTAGTAACAATCAGTTGTTCGACAGGTATTGCAAGCCTTCTCAGAAATCATCAGATGTATTTGTTTTTATTTTCATTGAAAAATCGGTAAATAGGCTTCTCGTGGCTTATGTTTCTTTAACGACAATTATTTTTCCTTTATTTCGAATAAACTTTCTATATACCTATATTTTGTCTAACAAATTCCACCAAGAAATGCTATATTGTCATGTTGACTTCACAGTTCTTCAGGTTCAATAAGACTAAATGAAATGAGCTTCGACTTCTGAGTCATCTCTGCAATTTTCGAAGGGAGATCCATTTTGTTAAAATCAGAATTTCATCTAGAGGACTCTCGATGAATTGTCCAGAAACATCACGAAAGATCTTCAAAATCACGATCGAACTTATATTAACTCGTATTTCGTCAAAAGTTCTGTGATAAATCTGGCTGAAAAATCTTATTAACCGCGTTTTCGGAATTCAAAAAGGGCAATTTTCATTATCTATTACATTTTTCATGAAATTCATAAACCGATGATCCATAGCGATTTTTTCAACTTTTTGGTGAAAGCCAGTTTCCAATTTATATCTGAATATATGGTTGTCTCTTTCTGTCCTGCCTAGATTAGGTACCGCTTCTAAAACTTTTATTTCTGAGTTTATTGCCAAGGAACTTCAAAATAGATTGTAGGAAAGTGAAATGTTATCACGGAATTCATGTTTCTGATTAATTCATCTATTCATAAAACACTTTGAAGACCTTGCACCGAAACGTTGTGGAGTGGTATTCAAAACAACTAACGTCATTCAACTGATTATGTGAAAATTAACGTTCTGAGTAGTACACGTGAAAGTAATTATAAAACTTTTCCATCGGAATTTCCATCGGAGTCGAGCTTATCCAAAAAATGGTAAACTAAGGAATCTTTTCTAGAAAGTAGAGCTATGTTGATACAGTGATTACTGTAGGTCCAAATTATCCTAACCATCATTATTCATAACCATAAATTGATTGAATTATAGAGCTATGTTTTCGTCTACATACCTTGATGATGGAGATTATTCTTTTGTTGTTTGTTAAACACATACATAATGAAAAAATTCTAGATTTCAGGGATAGGCAAAATTCAATAACAAAAATCAAGTTTATATTTCGCAACTGTTATGTCTGCAAGATTAAGATAATTTTCTGTTTTATTATTTTTATTATGACACTAGCTCATACCTACCTATACACTTTGTGTGAAAATAAGAATTAAAAAATCGAGAACCAGATAATGTCTGAGAATAATAACCGTATAACAAATTATACCAAATTGTTCACTTCAATCAGTTGCCGCGGTTCAACAAACAAAGATATTTATTTTGTTAGTTAACTTGATGATATGTGTGAATTTTTGAAAATAGTTATCGAGTCTGTTTTGATGGTTTGGACTTCTGAACATGAATCTTAAGATTGCCAAAGTACAAGATGAAAATGAACTACCGTTATTTCCTTCCGAAAATTATTAACGAGTTAAACACATGACTTAGAAGTAGCGTAGTCTTCGACAACTCATCGAAATAATATTTGTATAACCTAAAGTAATGACAAAAAAAAATTTTCTATTTTGGTTATAATGATCCAATAGTTTCATTGATATAGATATCGACCTATTGAATTTTTCAGTAACTCTTTCAAACAATATAGAGATCGAATAATCATTTTTTTCAAAGATGCCTCTTCGATTCAAATATGATCGAAATAATAGATCAATACTAGAAGAAAATGGTAGTTTTTCCATGTGGTATCCCAAATATACTTTTGACAAAACTGTCAAAATACCAGTTCTGAAATATATATACAAGATACCCGACTCCATTTGAATGAAGGTTCCTTTGAGAAAACTGAAACTATACATTCAATGAAAAAATTTCAGCCTCCAAAACGTTAAGATAACTTATAATTTCTCAGCTCTTGTTTCAATTGGCGAAATTATTGAATACGACAAGTTACTAATCACTAGAACATTTTTCTCAATAAAAAATACTTTGAATTTACGCAGTAACCCATAGGAGTGAACAGACCAACACCAGAACAAAATTACGGTTCCTCAACGAGCGTTTCGCCAACCAAGTTAGTGTCCTCGGGAGATCACTATGAAAGATGAAAAACCCAAAAAGATCGTTGATTTTTTCCACTTCCACTTCTTCATTTCTCTCATACAAAACTGTATTTTATAGTTAATGTAGTTATCTGTAATGGATAATAACTGTTACTGAAATGTTTTTATTAGGTAGGTATCTAAATTGACGAAATTAAGATTACTCTCGTCTGAACCATGAGAAAGGAAACGAAAAACAGTTTGTTCTTATGGTTACTTTTGATTGTACAAATATTTTGTTGAGTTCATCAACGTGGATAAGGAATAGCGTTATTTCTAATACTTGGTTAGAAGCTGTTATAATTTTTAAAAGTTAGGAATATTCGTTTGGCAACAGAATTTTTCAGAAGTGCTTGTTTACAGTTTTATGTCAGAGAGTGTTGCCAATTATTTTCCACAGACAATCATTTTGAAACATTCCGAAGTTGAATCCCCTTTTCTTCATTATACGAGTATACAAATAATTGGAGATTACGAAACTTAAAATGATGACCAAGAAACTATTATATGAGAATTGCGATATTGATGAGTACACATTTTTATTGTACAGTAAATACGATTGAATAAGTAGAGGTAATTTTATAATTTTGAAAAAATATGATTTCCTGCTGCAAATTTAGTAATATAATACTAGAAGCTATTGCGTATCACTGTTTAATAAGAACATTTTGAATGAAATTTTGCTTTTGGTAAAATTGCGAAATGAATTATTTAAACATAGTTTGTAGTACCATTAATAAAAATAATTGATAGATATTCACACATGAAGTGTGTTAAAGTTGAATTGAGTGATACTGAAACTTCATTCAGTTGTATGATACACTTCAATATAAGCACAGAATCAATAATGAAAATTGTGTAGTGTCCGCAATTTTTTTATGAACTGATCTAGTATTGATCAAAGATTGTGAACTTGCACGGCCGGAGATAACCGTGTGAAATCTATTTTTCGGGTTTTTGGCCGTTGTCTGCAGGTTATTATGCCTGAATTTTCATCTACTATTGCGGGAGTTGTTGTTTCCGTTGTTTCCAACGCAGAAACTACGATGCTGGATTTTTAATTTGGTTTTTTATTAGTTTATTAGTAGGCGTGACTTGGTTTCTATCCATTGGATTATCTGACCCCGTTTGTGTACTATCAAGAACAGGTAGCCAGATTTCATGATTGTCCATTTCCTCTTTTCTATTGATATTATCCCTGGGTTCATTTCCTGGGTAGTAATTTTCAGTTTTATTGTGTATTTTTGAATGAGATAATGTGAGTGCCTAGTATTATCAAGGAGTTATCTGAAGAAACTATATTCTGGTCAATTTAAGCACTTTTTTCCTGGAATCTAGGATACTGTAACAAGGTGAAAAGCTGACGGCATGCTTTATTTACTCATCTACATAAAAGAGATGTCTCTTATAGGAAGAATAAACGACCCTGAGTGTTCCCTGTGAGTTCAGGAGTTCTCAATGAATCATTTTCTTAGTTATGATATTTCTCTTGTACAAAAAATAGTACCTCTTCCAACTACCGCCTGTAGGTGTCGATAATACATACTAACAATCTATCTGAAGGAAGGAAACAGGTTCGTACTGGAAAATGGGGTAAGGGTGAACGTAGCATGGTAGAGCCCAATATCAAAGTATAGCCAAATATCAGAGACTGAAAGCAATGCACGTATGGTCCAAAATCAGACAGATACAACAACAAATCTTACAAATTCTCTTTAGCGCTGAAATCTTTGCGCTAACTCTTGTATTGATGTCAGCTAGTTTATAGCCAATCTGAGTAAAACTACTGCTCATTGTGACTTTGGTCATATTTGGAACTTGAAAATTAATTCCGTTGATATTGTGAATTTTGAAGTAACTATATCTGGAAAACGATGCACTCATTATATTATGTGTTCTTAGGAGGTTTTTTGTATAATAGCTCATACCATTTGAATTGAACATTTTCTTGTTCTAATGTTTTGTTTTGTTTCGTTGGCAAGAGAAGTCTCATCGAACTATATATGAGAACTATTTTTGCGTCGAGTTTACACTCGAAGCGACTTTTTTAAGAAATGTTGGTAGAAGGACCGAAGGTAATAGTTTTGATGTGATGATTTTTCGTATGATCATACTATCTACCCTCCTAATGATTCCATCTGGGTGCTATTTTACCTCCGAAGTTTTTTGATCATGCAACCATTTCCATATTCTTATACGTGTTTCATCCTCCCAAATCTGGACTAACTGGACATCTGTCTCCAATTGTCGATTCCACTGTTCTGAATCACTGTCACTGATAAACGATATTGACGTTTATATCTACAAAAGTTTTATATAGGAATGGTGCAACGAGTTATAAATGAGGACAAGGAGAAATTCGTTGATACGTTGCATTGAATAATTGTCAAATTGTTACTTTCTTTTGAGTATCTCGTTTATCTGTGCTTATAACGTTGAACGAACACGAATGAAATTCATGAAATAATACACGAAATACATAAACCTTAATGAGTTCAAATTGCTCTGTAGACTAATTCATGAGATAAATAAAGAGGGGATGCGTATTTTTGTTTTTGTGAATGAACTAACTTAACTCCATGAGATAAATGTAGAGACGATGCGTATTTTTATTTTTGTGAACGAACTAACTTAACTTGATTGAAACACTTGTTGGTTTCTCAAAACAGAAATTTCACCTCATTATTCAACTGTGTGAAGTTTCAATGTATTCTGCATATAATCACTTGATAACTGTGAAAATGACTCATGTCGTTGGGTAATCGTTCAGAATTATCAACCATTTTTTTATTTTACAGGCACTACGAACGATTCTCGTATTATCCAACAAAACTTTTCAGCTGCCTTTGGAAAATTCAATTGAGAGTGAACAGTAATTTTTGTGTCGTTTCAATAGTCAACATTTTGCTGGTTTCTAAAAATAAGTGCTTCAAAAGTGTCTTGAAAGTGCATTCACAGTAATCATGAAGGGAAGAGAAAAGATTTGTGCAAAATTGTCCAGTGCCTTCTTGAGAAAGTGGTGTGAGTATTATATTATAATAATTTTCTATACATGAAATCAGTGAAAAAAATTAGTTCCTGGAAAGTTGTTGACGCAAAATAATGATTTATATGATTTTTTACGTCTGAACCATAGTGAAAACAAGTTACTTTGTAGCCATATCTTAGAATGTTTTCCTTTTGTTTTCGAATACCCAACATTATTTTCAATCCGAACTACCAGATGTTTGTAATTCATTAATTTTGACAGTTATGAATGCCGAACATTATGAGAGTTTTGTCGTGTCCTAGATAGGAAACAATTGTATACCTTGTGTATACCCTTCTAGTAAATGTTCATGAAAAAACAGGTGAAAATAATTCTGGTATCACGTTTCACCTTGAATTTTCCTCTCTGTTTCTTCACGAACAAAACGCGATCCAGTTCGCGCCGTTCGTGATAATCATCTAACGATTCATAAATCAATACCCCGTATTTGCGGGGCTGGTAATGGTAGCTTCTGACTGCCGTGATATCATTTGTCAGTAGACATTTTGGGAGAAAAACTTGGAGAATATATACGCCAGTCTTCCTAAAATGAAGAATATTTGTCACTATTAGTGCGGATATGGAGCATCCTCTCGACTTTGAAAGAAGGAGTTTTCTTGAGTCTGCAGAATACAGAACAGGCGTACAATATAGCATTTCGAATACTTGTTTGTGAATGAGTAGCTTATTGGATTGTCAAGCTCGAATATTCCTGAAGCTTCAGGCACTTATCCAGGATAACTACCAGATATCGCGCGTTTCTCTGCTCGTCAACATATTACCTCTCTCTCGAGAAGTCTACTCATTCGGTTTTTGTAGTGGTAATTTCTATTTTGTTGCAGTCTAAATCAGGTACCACGAACCTATCCAGGTAAATTCGAAGCTGCCGCTTCGAAACCATGCTCGGAAACAAGTGTGCGTAAATTATCTGCAAGCAAGTAGATATGTGGTGACAAGCAGGACCTCTGTGGAACACCTGTTTCAAAGATTTCAGTTATAGCAGTGGCTTGGTTCACCCTAACCATCAATATTCGGCTGGTCAAGTAGGATTTAAGAATCCTAATCTGTTATAATGACGTGTCTGCCAACCACATCTTGCCGGAGTAGAAGCGGTTAAACCCCATTTCTTGCTAACCTTTTTTATTACATCAGATACCTTATTGTTATCCGCAACGCAATAGAATTGTTTACGGAATACGAAGAGGATGTCTGTTCTTCACCATCTTAGCCGAATTTGTAGCTCTTCTAGGGTACTCTGTTGCATCAGGGCGCATCTGATGAATGCTGACGAAATATTTCCCGAAAATTTTTGCCATGTGGTGGTCTGCCACTGCGTGCTCATCACCCCTCTCCATGGCAAGGTCATCTCATACCGGTTATCCAGCCTTTGGCCAATTTTTCTAGAGAGTTATCAAGCACTCTGAGACTTTCAAGTCTCAGACAGAAACATGTTTACCTTGTAGGCGTGTATGAAGTCAACAATACTGCATTTAGCATGGATGCCTTTATAGGCATTCAGAAGCTATACTCGTTGATGTTGCTGGTGAACGTCGCGACCACGTTCCATTTTTCCAAGAGGGTTGTTGCCACCTAGCCATGAATCACCCAACTCGCCCAACCTCCGGAAACAGCTTGGGCTTTCATGGCGCCCTGCTGGGTCCCACTACTCCGATCAATACATTATTCACCATGTAAGGGTGGTGGTGTAGAAAGTGGCGAGGAGCCCTGTGCTGCCTGCATATTTGTAGTTCCCCGGTCACCTTACTCGGTCCAGGTATTTATGTGCGGTGTAAGAGCCGGTACAAATTCGGGGGCAGGCTTCTGAGCCATGTGCTTGGATTCAATCTCCTTCGACTTCTCTCTGTCTAGCGGACACTTCCGAGAGTTGCCGGGGTGATCTCCACCGCAGTTTGCACAGATAGTCGTCCCCGCCGTGACTTGGTGCATTCGTGCGTCATGTACATCTGCTCACATTTCAAGCACATGGGCTCTCTGTAGCAGTGAACCCTAGCATACCTCCAAAGTTGGAACTTATGGAATTGCATCAGCTCTCTAGTGTTATGTATCAGCTCCCACTGGTCTTTGGTACACCTCACACAAGTAACGTTCCTTTGAAGGAAGTTCAACTAACTGTTCAACCCCTGTATATGGACAATCATAAACAGGGGTCTATCAGACCCCAACCTATACACGGTTGCCACCTCAAGTTTGAAATTGCTTTTCAAGTCCTCCTCAATATTCTCAATATGATGGGCGTAATCCAACTCCCAGAGAACGAAAGCATACGTCTAGACCCTCAGAAGCGTATTTGTGTGGAATCAACCCTCAGTTTCCCACAGTTTCCGTTTTGTTATTGTCTTCGTCAAGTTTTTCACACTCAGAAACTCGTCACCTTCCATTCTAACTAACAAGAATTTGTTTGTTTTCCTTGCAGTTAGTATTATTCTGTACCAGTCATCTGCAATTAAGGTAGTTTGATTTCGTGCAGCTTTTTTTACGTGACCAAAGTCAGCAACATAAGGCAAATATGAGTGCCTTGAAACCATGAACTTCAGATCAATGATTTCTACACTCGTTTTTTGTGCCAACTTCATTAGCGTTATGGCTACATCAATATTGCGGTTTTGTCTGCTGCAAGTGTCACTGAAAATTATTATAGGCTTACAGGGATTGTGTTTTAATATGCTTGGTAAGACGAGCAGAGATTTCTTGTGACCCCCTTCTTGCTATGGTCTCATCCCATACGTACATAAATCCTGTATTTTTCCCCGTATCATGAACCCCCACGTTGCAACAGTACATGTTCCTATAGTAGTATGCCTCAGACACGGTGAGTTTTGGAAACGGAAGAGCTTTCTGCAAATCAATAGTTAAGGTGCAAACATTTTCATTTTCTTTGGCCGATGTGGTATCAGCCTTTAATATTGCACGTGCCATTTCAGCTTTTGCTTATGGTCTCGTTCTAGCTCTGCATTTGTTACTGGGTTTTGCTTCACATCAATTAGTTGTTTGAACCTATCGCAGTCTTTGCGTGTATCCTTTCTAGGCGTGTGAAAATATAGGCTAAATTTGGAATTGAAAGTAGATCGATAAAGGTTCTCTTTGACAGAATCAATTTCATTTTCCTCACACCACTGTGTATTAAAATTGTACTTCTTTGAAATATTGAAATCTGGACTCAAATATTTCCTTTTGGAATTATGTTTTCTCGTAAAATGGCTTTCATAGGATGGGAAAGGATTGATATGGTCTTTCACGGATTGAACTTGCAACGGTGTTATTTTTTGTGCAGCAACATGTTAGCCCCTCAAGTCTCCCCCTGGTAATCATCCATCTCTTAATATATTAATAGCTCTGGTAACTCTACCATCGCTTACAGTTGAAGTTGCCAAAAATACTTTTTGCACACTCGAAATGTACAATCTCTTTTTCAAATATAGAACAAATTAGTGCTTTTCCTTTCTCCTTTCACCCCAGACCATGGATTTCTACATTGTATGGGCGCCTGATAGATTATTTCACATGAGTAGGCATTTTGTTTGCTAAAATCATAAATTTCATGAAATAGCTCAAACTGCGTTCATTATTGATGAGAAGCATCGCTTAAGGCACCCACAGTCAAAATTTCCATAACTCTTACGTGCTACAATATTACCCTTGACATTGACGTATGACTCTGACTCTCCCTTATTTCGGAGCCTTTTTGCTCGTTTTCTCCTTGACTCTTTCTTTCGGCCCCTCCGGGGTATAAAACCGGTTTCTGACAGCCTTGGGCTTCTACATATTTTATATCAGGCTCCTCTGCAAAAACATCTCCAACTGCCTCTTCCTGTGTTGGTGGCGCATGTTGGTGAACACCATTGTTTGATTCTGTAAAAACAAAAACAGTTATTGACTAGGTTTTCATTGTTTCAATCAATAATGATAGTATATTACTGAAGCAAGTTTTTGGGGTATAATTTAATTGAAAAACATAAAATAACCAGAAACATTTTGATAATAGTTTCAACAGTGTCTCTCATCAATATTACAAAAATATACTCGCCTGATAAGTAGGCGTTATCGTGGTGAGGATTATAAGTCCTCACTGTCATCACTATTATAAAGTATGTCTCGCATTTCATCACTGTTGCTATCCATCTTGCTAGTGTGTAGCTTATATTATTCATGATAGATTTGTAAAAATATAGTGGTGTTAGTCATTTACTTCACTATGATTAGCAAGGAATTTGAAGTTTCGTTAACTGCTCTAAGAAGGTGCTTCTATCTAGCGGCTGAAAGCCTAAGTTTTAATTACACCAACCACTATGTAACGTAATAGTCGACCTTCCGAGAAATCCTCCAACATATTCATCATGCTCTCAGTGGCCAGTGTGGTGAAGATTATCCGTTTTTGACCTCCTAGGCTTCTTTGATGTAACGTTAGATCCCCTGGGTGTCGACTTCGATATCCGAATAGTTTAGTGAGTTTTACCTAATGCCGGTGCCATCTTAGACGTCTCCTGGTTCTGCCTTCGTCTCAACATGCGTTTGGGCTCCACAAATTAACCTTCTAATTGCGTTTCGAATGTGAGGAGGCATGATCAGAAATCTTTTTTCTTCGTTGCCTTGTGCGGGAATTCAACATATTTACTAGTTCTTCTAGCTTCTTGATTGAGGTTGGAGTATAGTTCCCAGTAGTACTTGCGAACCGCTTAGACCTGATTTTCTCACATAATAACAAGCAGAAAATCTGTAAGGCACAGGTCTATCTCGCGTTGCAGAATCCGGCAACTTTGTCCTTCACTTTTTCTTCCGCCTCCTTCTAAATTCTGGCGATTTGATCTTGAACCTTATAGTAGATACTGAACTCAGGATTTAGAGTAGTTTCTTCCTTGATTTTAGGAGATTTTCGTGGTGAACTGCTATTTTTCTTAACTCTCCTATGCTTTTTTCTTCGGCGTCGATCTCTCTTCATTCGAGAATTGAGTTTCTGCTAGTTAGTTTTCCTCATTTCTCCCGGAAAGCAGATTGAGATTTTTAATATTTTGCATATCTATGCGACCTTTCTGCAGTAGATTTTGTTTTGGTGTAGCAACTTTAGCATTCTCAGCATTTTGTGGTTGGATGTCCAGGTAGATTCCTGTGTCTACACCTATTCTGAGAGATTGTGATAAAACCTTCACATTCTTGGGACTACCCCGTATGGCTTGGGTGCCTTCATTTACCACAATGTTGAATAACATATCGATTGTTGCTATAATAGTTTCACCAGGGATTACAATAATCTCACCAGGGATTGAAATATTCTCAATTATCTTTTCTTGCTCCTATCGCATATTTTCTGAGATCACCATCTGGATTAAAGGGACATCTACCTCACTCTCATTCTTCACCTCGGGTTTGTTATGTATGAGGGCAACTATCTGGTGTTCTGTTATTTCGATAAGAGTTATCACATTTTCTCTTCTCTGTATTTCTAATAGAAATCATTGACTTTATGATTGATATCCCGAACTTCCCAGATTCACTTTCAACTTTCTATATTTATATTTTTCCGTTCTGAATTAATAATTTATCTTCCTCCTCTGTACTGAATATTAGATCACTACACAGATATAAGTGCCTTCGTTCGAATATGGTCGACAAAATTCAAACACACTAAGTGCGAAGTACTATTTGATGTTTTTATCGGGATATATGACAACTTAACAACTTTTAAATCTTCACTAAATCAAAAATATAGGCTCAATCAATCGATATAATTTTGATAAAGTCAGATCTGGAAGAACTTGATTTTATTCGATTGCAACATTACGTTTTTTCAAAACATTACTGTCTATTTTACATTAACTCACACCAATTCAACATTTGAAGGACAGTTTGAACATCTTCAGTAGCAGGTTACACAATGCTACTGGTGAATGTACTTCTGTTCATTAAAATAATGATAAGTCATACGAACTCCATCTGTATTTTATTTCGAAAAATAAAATATAATGAATTAGCGAAAGCCACTTACTTTATTTGTATGTATTAAATAGTACTCTATACAATCACTCATAGATTGACGACAATAAATCACGATATAGTTGCATCATTCATTCTATTTACATAAAAAATAGTCATTCACATTTGTTTACAGAATATATTCATGCTACGATAATTTTTTTAACCACATATTCGTATAATCCTTCAACATATTCGAAGGAAAATATATGTTCTGAGAATTAAAATCGGTGAATCAAAGTAATGCTAATCTACGGAAATGAAATCATATTTGATAATGAGTCGGGAAGTTCTGAATATTTTAGATTAATTGAGTTTTTAATTTTTTTATTGAACTCAGCATGAGGAGGCTATTGTATAAAGAAACATGTTTTGCGATTTTGTAAACTGCCCAATGAAATTTGCAAAATAGAGTGTCACTTGAATAAATTATCAATTAAGTGATCTTCAAAATGCAACGCTTTTTTACAAACTGATGATAGGGTTTACCATATAGTATAGTATAGTATAGTATAGTATAGTATAGTATAGTATAGTATAGTATAGTATAGTATAGTATAGTATAGTATAGTATAGTATAGTATAGTATAGTATAGTATAGTATAGTATAAAGTTTCGCTATACAAAAGCTTCTTCAGGCGTGTCTTTACTAACTTGAGTTAGTAGTAAAACTAAACACATATTTCGCTATACACCTAATACACGCTATACACCTAACACGTGTTTTGCTAACTCAAGTTAGTAAAGACACGCCTGAAGAAGCTATTGTATAGCGAAACGCGTGTTACGTTTTTGTAAAACCGTTTAGTAAAAATCTCACAATAAAGTGTTTTTTCGAATACGTATCGGCCAATTCCATCAGATATGTAGGTTATTTGCGACGGTATTATATTTTTCATCTCCATTAAAAAAAACTCCGTAACGATAACTATGTATGTTTATGTTTGCGAAATGATATGAAAAAGATTTGTTTCACTTCTGATCAAATAGGAATTTGAAGTAGACCGTTTTAATTTTCTACTGACTTATAGTATTTTAACATGATTTTTTGAATGAAAGAGAGAGTGCTCATCATTGTGGTCAAATAAGCAATTTTTCAATTTGTCACATGACGTCTCCAGAAAAGTGTATCATTATATTTGTTAATTGTGTTTTGAAACAGAGCGTTTCAAATGTTTCGAGTAAGAAAAGAAACTGTGGGAAAGAACTAACTCAGCAATCTCGGCTGCACTACAATAAATTGGAAGTTCAATTATGATTCGTTAATGAATTGGAATTGAAAGTGGTCGTTTATTCTGATGTTAACAATTTTTAACTAGTACGGAGAACATTATGATTTCAATCTGAAATATTTGTTCAGGAAATAGGTGTAGTGATAATGAGATTTATTTGATCGTCCCGAATCGC
Organism: Leptinotarsa lineolata; assembly: GCA_015342045.1. NCBI lineage: Eukaryota > Metazoa > Arthropoda > Insecta > Coleoptera > Chrysomelidae > Leptinotarsa > Leptinotarsa lineolata. The sequence goes on along the minus strand of WOGR01000377.1, from coordinate 9,518 downwards.
TCTCGTGTAGATATTTTGGAAAGTATTTTGTCTATTAATTCAGCTTCAAATCCGTTGTTTACTGCAATTTGCTCAATGACTATACTTCTTTATTGAAATTATCTATTGAAAGAGGAACATTGACTAATCTGTGAATCATGCCATTACAAGATGCTATATTGTGTTGATACGGATGGGTAAAATCGTAATTGATAATAATATCCGTATGGGAAGGTTTGTGATAAATTGAAAAATCATGTTTATTGTTCACTCTACTAATTGTTAAATTCAAAAATTTGGTTGAGTTTGTATTGTCTGCTTTCACTTCATAGGTGAATTTGATGTTTTCATGAATTTTGTATCTCTATGAAAAGTATCTAATTGTCTCTTTGTTCCTGTGAAACATACTAAAAAGTCATCCACTTATCTATGCCATTACAAGAAAAACCTAATCAAAGGATGTTTAAAAATCGATTTCTCTAGGTTATCCATGGAAATGTCCTCTTACTTGCGAAAATTTTCCTTAATTACACCTTTTGAAAAGGAATGAATATTGTTGTTCAATGGAAAATCATTTTGTTCGAGACAAAACGACAGAAGGTCAATGATTTTTTATAACTGGGTTCGCTATATATTTGTCTAATAATTTCATAAATAAAGTATTAGTATCATCAGGAAGTATGCTGGGAAATAGATTCTGCACATCAAAAGATCATAACTTTTCGTTGTCTGGTAGAGGTATGTTCTCTATTTTATTAATCAAGGCATATGAAATTCGTAGACTGAATTTTAGTTGAAATTCACCATGGTTCATGATGATACTGATTAGTCTTTCTGATGATGATTTCACTGATGGTGCAGTGACAAAGAAAACCACTAGTCTTATCGAATAACTCTGTGCAGTTTTATTAACGAGTATAATTTTAGAATTTGGGGGTTCATCAAAGGTAATTTGAATTTTTGCCTTTCATTAAAAAGTAGGTTTGAATTTTTCAAAAAATCTTTCCCTTGTCTTCGGAGAGAATTAGTTATATCACGTTTCAATATTTCAAAAGTTTTTGAATTCAAGAAATCTAGGGTTTTGTGGACATAGTCAATTCGTTCAATAGCAACCACAGTACTGCTTTCATCTGCTCTAGTCAATATAACACCATTTTCGTTAATTTTACTTCTTCACTAGATTCCACAAGCTTTAATTCATTTGTAAAAACACTGTCTTCTAAAAATCTTATTTTATGATATGTGACGCCTGGTATTTGTTATTAATGTTATTCAATGCCCTTCCTGACGCCATTTCTGTTTCAATTCACATAATGTCAAAGTTCTTTGTACCATTTTCATTTTTAATGTTATATTCGAAAACTCTTAGTGTCAGTGAACTGGATCTTCGATTACGAACCTGTCATAAAATTAATGATCCGTAAATGTGTTTCTGAAAGCTGGAGGTAGTTTCTTTTCTATTAGTGAATTTGTTGTTTTCAATGCAGTACTTTTTATAAATAACATGACTAACTTGTTTTCTCCCATCAAAGTCTGAAATATCAAATTTTATATTATGATACCTATGAGGTATTTCCGTGTGTATTACCTCAAGGTATATATTGGCGTTGTCCTTCTTGCTGTATTTCAGTTTTTGCACTTCTTTCATCCACTTGATTTTTCCCGCTTGTTTGCCATCTGCCTGGCTTCTATTCGATGATTTCATTTGGAGGAATCTTGGTAACACTTCTTTCTTGGTGCAAATGTTGAAAAACCAGATATTCTGGTTAGTTATGGCACAACGAAGAATTAACTCAAGTACCACAAGGCCAAGAAACTAGTATAAGCTTCCTTCAATTTTCTGATTGAGTCGGCCGTTACTTGATGAAGAACCATAGTAATTTTAGAAAAATGGAAGACTTCATGTTCATCAAGAAGCTAAAAGCTTCTTAGAAGATGTTCTATGGTAAAATACGTGTTGCAGTTCTGTAAACTATCAACTATCAATAAAATGTTTTTGCATAGTTCATACGTATAGCTGTATAACTTTCATGGGAAATATTATAAAAACAAATATTTTTTTCAATCACCAGAAATGCAATACTGCTAGGGAGATGAAGACAACTTCATATCCCGTAGTAACATTTCGTCTACAACTACGGTATACATTTTATCAAAGGTAATGAGATCATAGAGGCACTGCTCTAGCTGTTCCCACAGCACATATTTGAGTTGATAGATCTGACACAATTGTCTCCTGAAGTGGAATACAGCATGTTGTCTGTGAAAATATTGACCCGCTTGTATCATTGAGGCTCCATGTTAATGTTTCTTGCGCAAGGAAAACTGATGTATATTGACCAAGCGGGTAACTCTAAAGTAAATTTCTCTCCTCAGAGTGAATTTTTGCATTATCAGTTTTCTCTTCTCTTCTTTTGGGTTTTGGATTGGATGGTCACATTGTAATTATAATATAAAATCAAAAGAATCGGTGTAGCCATGTCATAATATTACCATGTAGATAGAAATAAACTGTCAAATAATTCTCTACTCAATTCGAAAAATTCTCTTCAAAGCAACTGGCCTTAATGCTTTTCAACGATGTATTCCTTTGACATTATTATTACTATGTATCCCCCGGAAAGTATATCCGCCGGTTTTCATCTAGGTGCTCATCTAGCGGTAAATATTTTGACCTGAATTGTATGTTATGATAATCAGTTATGTTCTCAAAACTTCCATTTCTCGCTTGAATGGAGCCAAATGAGGACTTTTTGAAATTTCACAGGAAATCAGTCTGTTATGCACATTTTGAATAACCAACAAACGAGCCAATGAAATTTATAATTTACTGTTATATCAGACCTGCATGAATAGATAAAAACGTATCGGATAGTTTAGATTTCCGTGTTTTATTTTCTATAAGACAAGAAGCCGGCGTTAGTTCATTCACCTACGCTACTAACAGATGAAGTCTTATTCCGCCGCAGGTTAATTCGAACTACCTAAGTATCACTCACTTGGAGTATATTATTTTGGTAAGGAACTGATAAGCAATATGATTAATAAACAGCCCTGGATCTTCAATTTTTTTTACGCTGGGCAAAAACTGAAAAATGCCGCCCCCGCCCACTTATATTTATTTTTACCTCTATCATCTTTATAATTTCATCTACCAGATGTACACTAATTGACTGACATTTGGACATAGGCCTTCCATAAATAATGCATCTATCGCCTACACATGAAGTGTAGGATATACAGGGTATCCCATATTCGACATAAGACATAGTTGATCAAAGTTGTTCACATTGGTTGACTGAATTCGTTAATTGAATAATATACAAATTGAGACGTATTTTTCAGACACTCTGTATAAAATAAGATTTGAGTTTTGTTCTGAAATAACAACCACAATACCTTATCTCAATGTTGCCAGAATTTGAGTTCGGTGTATCAGTTGATTCATGCTATATTAAATATCAAAAATACCATGTTTTCGCCAAAAAAAAATACAAAATAATTAATATTTTAAAAACAGTGCGAGATAGCAGGTATAGAACATGGTTCATGAAAGTAATTTGGATTTTGATGCAGAATTCAAAAATGATATAATACATAGGGTGTTTCATTTGAAATTTCCAAGTTGATGTCTGTTACATGTAGATGTGGCAACAATACGGTGATGAGCATATTTTCAAACGATAGATCACAGTTATCTACATCGGTAATTGAAATTTGAAACTCTCACCTTTTTTTTTGTTCTCTAGATACGTCTAATAGACCATTGAATATAGAATACCCTGTATATTTTATACATAGCACATGATAAAATTTCGAATAAAAATATGTGTAATGCAAATAAAAAACAAATATATCATTGCATATTATAAATTGAAATTACATGGCCCTGTCATAATTTAACTCGTGTGCAATTCGATTTTCTAGCGCTGAGATTGCAAGAATCCATAAGCGTTCCTATCTCATAGAAAATCGCAAATAACTTTCAGTTAGTTTTAGTTTGCTGAAACTTCGCTCACAGCTTGTGGATGTAGTAGAAAGCGTAGAGTAAATTCTCAGGGCAATACAAATATTGGGAAAAGCATCCCATCCCGTCTAACTACTCTCTTTTAAATTTGTTCAAACATATTTTGTCATAACGTTACACCTAGCAGTGGAGCCAACAAAAATCGATATACTTTTTGAATAAGTCCAAATAGGTTAATAGCTTTCTGGCATGATACAATCCTGACTTGTACTCCTTCATAGATGCCGGACATTTTGGACCCATTGTCATAAGATTGGCCACGACATTGTCCAATATCTAAATCATCAACTGCCAATTTTTCTGAAATCCCCTTTCTTGTCTTTCCAGCAACTTCTATGCAATCAATTAAACTTCTTTATTTTACAGACATCATTTGTTCTGTGTGAGACACAGCTGGAATGCAGTCGCACATTATCGTGTAGTATTTGGCTTCCCTGATGTCATTTGAAATGCTATTTCTAACTGTTTTTACCAATATGTCAATAATTTCATTGTGTATTGTCTTTGTGATAATTATGATAATTGTTCCTCTTTAAGTGTTCTAATTGAAACTCAAAAGTTGAGTTATGTTTGACGAGCAGAAAAATTAGGTTCAAGAAGTTTCCTTGACTTGGCTGAGGACATTGTATAATGAGATCGCTAGGAGTTTCGTGGAACCCGCGAAAAAAAAGACAATTTGTGGATAGATTCATATATAACAATACCCGGATTTGTCTCCATTTTTCTTTCTCTGAGTCACTTAATTTCCTAATGTCTTGATAAATAACCTGGCATGATTTCATTTGTCGTACCCGTGTTTTCCACTCGATCATACACTCTTTGTGCATTTGAGTTGCTTCGAGTTCAGTTAATCTTTCTGAAACTTTTTTTCAGTTGATAAACTCTGTAAAACAAATGCAGATGTGGCGGTAGAAGACGGTTTTTATTAAATCTTGCAGCACCCACAAAAAAATTGCCTTTTATTTTTTAGAATATATAGGCCACGATCTTTAAGAGCCCTCTCGCAATTAACCAACGTCCTGTATCACGTAGAAGATGTAAAATGTCTGTCATTGCGTTCAGTAGATCTGAATTCGATGTTATTGGGGTGATTTTTTGCTAATAATACAGACTGGTGGCTAAAGAAAGATCGTTGCTGGTCAGCTATTTTTTCTACCCCTGGCCAATTGCCTGGGTCCGTCAAATCAAATCCGGTTTTTTGCAGTGGATCCGAATTCGAATGCGGGAATTTAGATTCTCCGTCGTGGAGAGAGTAGTTTTGAATGTTTTCTGAAAGTTCACTTGAGTAATTTATGCTACTATATTCACATGTATTGTGTTCTCTGATATTCGGGTATATTTCACTTATAAGTGTTCTATGAGTTTCATC
>WOGR01000376.1:0-35600 GCA_015342045.1 Leptinotarsa lineolata | reverse complement strand
CAACATGTAATTTTTTCATTTTATTCAATTCTCGACAGGAAAGGTACTATTGTTAATAGAGGTAGAGTAATTTTGTTAATATGTAAAAATCAGTTTATGGTTATAAATTAGAATAATATTTTTGCGTCAGATTGTTTTGCGACATGAATTTAAAAACTAGAAATCATACAATTACAGAAATATGATACGGCGATCTAATGAATATCGGCGCCGCTGTGATTGACAGGTTTCAACCTCCCGAAGTGGCGAAGGTCAACGAAAATAAATTCCTCAGATCGTGAGTCCCTTCTGATTGCTTATTATTCTATGGTTATGCTCATTTCACAGAAAGTAGAAAGTGCAGACTAATTTCTGAAATTTCAGATTTTTTTGTTTTCCGTGACTCATATTAAAAATGTCATCCCTGGATTCAGGGACGCTAGTTTCTCCAGAGCCAAAAAAGCTTAAATTGGATAAATCTGAACAAAGTCCACAAATTGTAGAAACCGTTCATGGAAATATCAGTAATTTGTCTAGTTTTCATTTAAAAAATGTTCTTTTGAACAACACAATCCGAAAAACTATTTGTCTTAGTGGTTCTTTTGAAGGCAAAGAAGGGGAGGCTGTTGTTATCTTAGAAAAGACAGCTTTTTCTGAAGAGAATTTTAAAGACGGTCGTGATTATTTCACAGATGCAAGCAGCTTGAAAGAGTCATTCCAAAATGATATTTATGGTGAATACAAGTATTTTCCAGCTCCCGAGTTAAGTTGTAAGTGAAAGTATGTTTGAATCCCTGTGCATTATTTACGTAATTCATTCAATTTCAGCATTCAAGACCACAATCATACATCCTGCCACAGAGAAACATATTCTCAAATACTCTGCACAAAAAAGCTATCTAGTGGATGAAACTCCAAAAATTTATTCTGATATTATTTTACCTGGTTTGACGAGTGAGGAATCTCATTTGCAGGTAAGTTTTGAGAAAGTAAATGAATTAATAAAGGAAAACATATTTCTCTGATAGTATGTGGCCTAACGAGGGATTTTGACTGTATCTCATTCTATACTCATTGAAAAACTAAGTTACAATGGCATAAAAGGCAGTTAGTATTTTTTACTTGGGAAATAGGGATCAGTGTTTGGATCTAAATAATGTAAGGCAGATTTGAAACAAATTTGTCATAGTTGTACCTCAAGGTTCAGTCTAAGACCATTATAATTGATGATTCATATAAATGATCTATGCAGTTTCATTGCACCCGCAACATGTATTTAGTCACATTGAGAGTTTTACCCTTTTTCCTTAGGCAACTGAAGATTGGTGGGTGCAGTAACAATTAAAAAATGCATAATTCACTATTTCACTTGGTGATTTTATATAGAATTTTTATTCCATTCAAAAACTCTAGAAGAAATTTCAAGCTTCAGAATAAGACTATTATCCTAACAAATGTGGGTTATGCCTTTCAATATTCTGTCTTGGCATAATGCTACTGCAATGTATGTTTATAGCCTATAGTTAGAGATCCAAAAAAATGTCGATAATTTTCCAAAACACTATAACAACCATGATTTATCAGTTTGAATTTAAATTTGTAAACTAGTATGCACTCTCCTGTCAAATCCTTTAATCCCTGAAGTTTCAAATAATTTCAACAGACTTTATACAGTCAATAAATACATTGATGCAGCTGGGCCATATATAATTGAGCAAAAAAGCTTTTTGGCTTTCTACTTTTCCATCTTTATACGAAAAATATGTAAAACTTCTGAAGAAAGGAATTAAGTTCAAATCAAACTCTTTACAAAAATGTACAAAATGGAACAAAAAACCCACTTGGAGTTTGTTATACTCATTCATACCTTTATAAAATGAAGACTCTGTCGTATTAGTCAAATTAGTTCGAGGAAAGTGAAATTTATGGGAGCTCATGAATTATATTCTGATCCATTATAGTAATTATAGAATTTTCACAATAAATTTCATCAGTTCGGACTTCCATTGACTAATATATAAAATGATTTGAAATCCCTGAAATAAACAATTCAATTGAAAATTAAAAGAATAGCTAAAAATGGAAAATATGATGACTGAACTAATTCCTCCGAAAGATGACTATTTATAGTCATCTCTGGCGTCATCACCCGAAGACGATTGTGTATACTAACAATCAAAACGTCGTGAAGTAACGTGGTTTGAAATCGCTTAATTTTTAATTATATTAATTTATTTTTATTTTGTTTGTTCAATTTTTTCACTCGTATTTTATTTCACTGTGAATTCTTTTCAGGGATTTCAAATCATTGTATACAATATTAAACAATGGAAATCCGAACCGATGAAATTCACCACGAAACATTGTCATTCACCTTCAAACTTACGTCTTCCATATCAGAGTAAGGTTTGGTTTCGGTATACTCTTCGTGACTATTCTGTAGCCGTCGCCTCAGATATCTTTGTCAACATCTTCGCATAGTCTTTTCCAGCACTCATTTTTTGCCTCTGCGGTTTCTGGGTAACTTCTTGCACCTTTTGTAGGCTTCCCACAGAGTCATATTTTTGTTCAACGTTTTCTACAGCAATATTTATGGAGTTCCGCAATTTTACTATTTCACCAGTAGACTGGCTTTTTGATGTTGCCGCCTCCTTTTCTTGGTATAGTCATATCGCATATTTTCCTCAGTTTCGCTAAAAATTCTCCAGGGGTAATAGGAGGGGTATTTTCATCGAGTATATTCAATATTCCGTTCAATTTTGCCGCGTTCAGCTTTTTAACCTGCCATTCTTGGTTCTGTCGAACAGAATCTGGTGCTTGCTTCTCATCAAGCACATCGAATATAATATACTTGTGATCGCTAAGAGTTTACTCGTCTAGTACTCTCCACTGATCGACGGAGGGCCTAATATTCTCTGTTGCAATCGTTAAGTCTAGAATGGAACCGTAGTCCCGCCTGGTGGGCAAAAGTGGGTTTGCCCCCTTGATTGACGACCGCGAGATTATTGGCTGCAATCCACTCGGCCAATTTGTATTCTCTGTGATCACTGAAATCCATGTCCCACTCAGAAGATTTAGCATTGAAATTTCCGACCACAATGGCCTCTGCGTTATTGGTTGGTACCAATTGTTCTATTTCGCATAATAACTCCTCCAAGTCTTCGATTTCATCATTACCAGATGAGTAGTAGCTGAACAACATGAACCTAGTAGTTTGTACATGAGTAAATCCTTTGCCGCATCCCTGCCTCTTGATCGTTACATTGTTGGTTAACACTTTAATACTTATACAAATTGAAACACCAATAGTTTCAGAATACAATTGATAGATGGCACCACGAGACCAAATAAATGACTGGAAACATAAAGATATGAAAATAAATCATTTTTTTCTGTGGTACACATAAAAAACTATGCAATCATTGATAACAATGTTTCCACAGCCTGTCATCTCTGTGTCATATTATGTATGAATATATTTGTGATGACGTTGGCGAACAATTTTAGAAAAACACATCAAGACGCTGTTGCCGATGTAGAAGTTTGTCTTGAGGAATCAAGAAGTGATTTCTCAAATATTGTTGGGGTTTGAAATATATCATCGAGAACGAAAAGTTGACAAAAAAATTGGACATGTTTGAAAACATGAAACTAGTAGATTCAGAAAAACGTATCAACCAGTGAGAAAGCTACTTAACACTGACTTGAAAAAATTATCAGACTCAAAATTTATCTAGGTAAGTATATATTTAATCTAACTTGTTAAGAAAGCTGATTCACAGTTCTCACATGATTCTTCCAAATGTTTCATTGAAATCATTGATCGCTCTAATGATCATAAAAAGGTTGGTAGGTTTATATAATCATAAAGGTACCTATATATTCAAAAAAAATATCCGAAGGAAGATTTATATTTATGAATGTATGAAGTACATTTTTTCAATAACAATTAGATAGTTGGTTGTTGTGTGACAGCAAAATGATTAAACCTACCTATTTACCATTTGCGAAGGTCTCTTCTCCAAACCATTCATAATTATTTTCAATATTAAAATTTCATTCAAAACATCTTGATATCAAAGAATTCCGGCAACAAAGCAAAGTCGTCGATCTGACAGCCAACAGTTTCTCGGCGTTGCCAAGACTTGAATTCCTTCAGAAGATATAAGATTTCAGAATAGCACGAGATGCGCATAATTGAAATAAATTTAAAAATCACATATGATGATTTAGTGTTAGAATACACATTTAGGCATAATGCTTTGTAGATATGAATGTATGACAATTTCATATATTCAATTAATACAAATGCCATAACGACACGATTTGACATGACATAATGACATGATTTGTTCTTCTGAAACTTTCACGATAATTCCATTATTCCTCTAATTTTTGGAAAAGAAAGTTTTTGACTTTCTACTACTTCATCTCGATACAAAAATATGTGGGAATCTTCCAAAGAAAGGAAGGAAGCAATCATTATTAAAAGAAGTAACTCTAGACATAGATGTGTAGATCATGCAAAGAAGTAACTTTCAGACACAAAATGGAAGAAACAGCCCTTCTGAAACAGCTACATTAATATACACATTGAATTACACGAAAGAAAAAATTCTTTCGAAACAAATACTTTTATATGATCACTGAATTATACAAAAACACCTTTTTCTACTCAGTTTGTATTCCAAACATTCATTATGGAATTGAATAAGATATCATACACAAGATTTCTTCACAATATACCAAATGAAAGGTATAACAATTTCAGCCATCCTCACTGGTAGACACCCATCGATTTTTCGCCTGTCTTAGGGCTCTTCAGTACCAATCTGGATGAAATAAGGAAAAACATACAATTCATTCACAAATTACGATTTTTCAGGTCACGGAATAAGTTTGATCTACTTATGTCATCGATGACATCGTAATGACATTCATTCACTTATTTGAATAAATCCCAGCCAAGAACTGAATGAATTGTGTGCTTTTTCTTATAATGTTATCCAGATTGGAACTGAAGAGCCCCCAAGGCAAGTGTCTTACGGCGAAACATCGGTGTCTACCAGTCAGGATGGCTGAGTTCCATGTAAGTGAAATTTTTTTACCTTTCATTTAGTATATTGTGTAGAAATCCTGTGAATGATCTGTTTCTGTTTCTGTTTTTCCGTTAATCAGCTGTCGCCCCCATACGAACGACTACTCTTAGAAGTTGAGAAACTTTTGCGAGCTAAGGACTAACGAGGTCTTACCTTTTAACGTGTGATTCCTAACACGGATATATCTGACTTATTTCTATAACGAATGTTTGGAACACAAACTGAGTAGAAAAATGTGTTTTTTGTATAATTCAGTGTTCATATAAAAGTATAAAAGTATAGAAGTGTTTGTTTCGAAAGAATTTTTTCTTTCGTGTAATTCAATGTTTATATGAAAGTAGCTGTTTCAGAAGCGCTTTTTCTTCAATTTTGTGTCTGAAAGTAACTTCTTTGCATGATCTACACATCTATGTATAGAGTTACTTCCTTTAAAAATGATTGCTTCCTTCCTTTCTTTGGAAGATTCCCACATGTTTTGTATCAAGGTGGTATAGTAGAAAGCCAAAAACTTTCTTTTCCAAAAGATTAATTAGATTATAATTCATAAATTTATTTTTACGATTTTTTTTTTCATTTCATTTTATATATTTTTTCCTTAAATATAGCTTAGATTACTGTTAAATACACACTTGTGAACTGGTTGATTGATTATTTGGAAAAATAATTGGCATTGCCGTAAATAAATAAATAAAGTACGGGTGCTATACTAGATAACCTCTAGTTTCAAGTCTGACATAAATTTGAAATGTTTTTGCCTAACAACACATCAGTGTAGAAACCAAGACATTTTTCCACAAAGAACACTAGATATTATTCTTTCAAAAAGATTTCCTGGAATGATATCCAAAAGGTAACTAATTCGCCAAACCGCCAAACGAAACCATAGCATACTTAATTTTATCGAAATATGGCATCGCCGCAATTCAGTTCTGTGCATTAGCTGGAAGTGATAGCGTGTTTAGGTATGTCTGGGTCTGCTTTAATAATTTATTTCTAGTAAGAAACATTGTTTATCGGCTTTTCTGTACGAAAAAACGCTCTTATCGATTATTGTGGACGCTGGAAGTGTAGTTCCGCGGTGTGAGAAGATACACTACGTGAATCCAGGCCAGTTTCGGACATTAAGAAAAGACAAGGTAATATTTGATTTGTGTATATTTCGAAGATGACGTTTTCTTACAAGAAAAAGGTTATGGTCGCCACAGACGAAATCGAACTTACTTGATTCAAAGGTAGGAATTACGAATTCGCCGTTCGTATTGGTTAATTGGGAACACCCACTTTGGAATTTGAATAGAATAGCAAATGAACTACCTGTAATCAAGGACGGTTCGAATCGCCTACCTGTAGGAATTAAATGTAATGAAGATAGCTAATTACTGTAACTGAATGAAACTGAAGTGAAATTGCTGGAATGGAACCTGCATTTTACCCGAGTAATTTATTTCCAATCGGTTGAGGTTAGTATTTTTACGGAACATAGATTAATTTTGGATAAATTTGAAATTGCTAACAAAATTTCCATGTCATGTAAGTTTTCTGCCCAGGAATTTATATATGAAAGATAAGGAAATTGTTCAAATAAAGATCAACAGTGTGAGTGAGTTTCGAAGTTCAATTAAGATGTTTCGAAAATGTGTAAATGAGATCAACGTATTCCATGCAAATGTTTTTTTTTAATCATCAACAATAAACATGATTATTTAAAAAGTAATACAAATTATGAATCATCAGAAAAAAATTAATTGGCGCTCCGGGGTGACTTGATTGATTCCAGTGGCGCATTTGCTTATTCAGCTGCAGGAAAACCCGGAAAAACCTGCAGCACCACATCATCTGAAGATCTTGATCTGCCAATGTCCTCTCTTTCATAAAACAAAACAAATATTTTGAAAAAATTTTGAAATGGGAATTGCTACAAACTGCTGTATAGTTCAAGTAAATGATATAGTGCAACCTACCTTCCAACAGCTCCCCTTTAATAATATAGTTAGGGAGCTAACTGATTTCGTTTTTTAATAATCATTTCTGATTATATAAAAATAACAATAACTATATAATATATACAGGCCAAAATGCTGTTTTTCGTTATTTTCGAATGGAATTTTGATTTCGGAGAATATCAAAACATGTAAAACGAAAATGTATTCGAAGTGTACTATGACGATTTATCGATAAAACGTTTCGTGTCAATATGGCCACCATCAACTTTTTTTTAATATGGACCTGTCTTTTTTATTACATGTATTGATAAAGCGATGAATTATCAGTCCAAGGGTATATCACATTTGATATTTTTATAGCGTTTCATTTGAAATAACATCAGTGACTACAATTTTAAATTACGGTCCTATGGTTACTTCTTTTGTAAATTGTTTCGATTTCTTCAAAACATAATTCGGACAACCCAATAAATTCGACAGAAAGGTACCCTAACACAATAAAAATTCGCACTTTTTCATTTTGTAAATTTTTATATTGTCGTAATCCTTCTTTCAATGCTTATTTCTCCCCAATCAATCATAATTTGTAACATTTTTGTAATTCTCAATCCTGGAAGTTACGAAAATGTCAGCTTCTGGTCAAAATTCGATTGTTGTATAATTTGGTATGATAAAGCATCTCAATTTATTCACCATCTCAAACGCGTAAGCTTTGCTTGGTTTCAATGTCAGGAAAAATGGATGCGTTGTTGATATCTGTTAAGAACTGTCAACACGTTTATGAACATAGCAAAGATGTATTCAAATGATGAAAGGACTGATATGCTATTTAGTTATGCAAAATCAAATAGAAATCCTTTTTTGACAAGGAATATGTAGAGCTATACCAATCGTCGCATTCTGAACATCCAAATGTTTATACGATTAGAAATTTGAGGGACTATGGTGCATTTGACAGAAATAAAACAAGAAAATGTGTGGTTACTGGAAGTGTGAGGAATCAAATAAATATTATGCGTAAGTAAATACTACCACATAAAAATTTACACAGTGAAAACATCTTTTTTTTTTTAATTAAGGATTGACCAGTTACTAAAATTATGCTAATCAAGATTGTTCTTTACGAAAAATTGTCCACGAAATGGGGATATCTGTAAAATCCACCAGAACTTTTTTGAAAAAGAACAAATATAAATGCTACTGGATGCGCAAAGTTCATCACCTCAATGAAAGAGATTACGGAAGGAGAGTACGATTTGTGAAGTGGTTAAGACGTAGAAATGGGAATTTGGAAATATTTTTAAAAAATATGGACGGACGAATCAAAATTCACCAACAATGGTTGTTTTAACAGAAATATCCATTATAGGTGGAATAATACAAATGAACATTTACATAGGGAAACCAATTTCCAAGAAAAGTTCGGAATAAATGTTCAGTTGGGAATTGTGGGAACAAACTTTCTTTTACGATGATCATTTGAATATTGAAATGTATCGTCAATTTCTATTCAATGAATTCGATGGCTACTTAGATGAATTTCCACTGAATATCCGCCATGAAATACAATATTTTCAACAGGACGGCGCTCCTCCCCATAATGCAGCAATAGTAAGGGAACATTTAAGTAGATGCAATATTCCCAAGAAAATGGATTGGAAACAATAGACCAATTAACTGGCCAGCTCGATCCCCAGATCTTACTCCTTTAAATTTTTTTGTCTGGGGATACATGAAGGATAAAGTTTTTTCAACACCAAGTACAGATTTCGACCATCTCAAACAAAAAATAAGAGATGCATTTATTTGTGTTACACCTATTACGTTAGAAAATTTCCACAGAAATTGTCTGGACCGACAACTTATGTGCAGTCAACAAAGAGGTCGTCAATTCGAGCATTTAATTTAGATTGCTAGTCAGCTTTGATTTTCCGTATTGGTTTCTTTTTTTCCAAAAATTCATGATAAAATAAATTGTTTTTCTGTTTTACTGTTGTCACTGATGATGGTGGTTATTTCAAATGAAACGCTATAAAAATATCAAATGTGATATACCCTTGGATTGTGAATTTATCGCTTCATCAATATCTGTAATAAAAAAGACAGGTCCGTATTTAAAAAAAAGTTGATTGTGGCCATGTTGAAACGAAACTTTTTATCGGATATTTATTATTGCATAGTCATAGTTCACTTTGAATACAATAATTTTTTTTTCCATTTTTTTATATTCTCCGAAATAATAATTCCATTTGAAAAAAACGAAAAACAGCATTTTTGGTTTCTCCTGTATAACTCGAGAAGGGCGAGAGTCCCCGTAAATTTTCTTCGACCATTGTATTGTGCCCGATGACAGTTACCTTTTTTCTCATTTAATCGAATTCGTATGTGTTGCGGTTTAGAATATAGCAATGTTGCCACATGATAAAAAAATGGCCTGTATATATTATATAGTTATTGTGATTCTTATATAATCAGAAATGATTAATGAATAACGAAATCAGTTAGCTCCCTGACTATATTATTAAAGGGAAGCTGTTGGAAGGTAGGTTGCACTATATCGTTTACGTAAACTATACAGCGAAGTAGAATTTGAGCGGAACATACGACAGAGAAAATGCCAAAGTAACCCCATCTAGACCCCTCAAGGTAAAAGCTTTCTTTCCTTTCCTATGTCGAAAATATTACAGACCGGAATGGGAGACTGCAGACCACGGCCAAAAAACGTGGAAAATAGCTTCCACACAGAGAAAGTATACATTCTTTGAATATCGCATTGCTCAATATTTAGCTCATCAATTTCATTGGATAGTTACAACAAACTAGCAACAAGAATTCATATTTTTGGATCTGGCACTGTGTAACATAATTCCATGTTAGGCCATTTGAATACACGAACCGAATTTTTCTTATTGCTGTAACTTTGTATTCCGACACAGCTTAAACATATTTTTTTATTTTTCAACCATAGCTGTACTAGGTAGTTACTTGCTACCTACTTCTCCAGATTCAACATTACTCCAATGAAAAATAAGAGTACACCGATGTACGTTCTACGTACAACTAAACAACTAACTGCCTTTCTTTCAAAGTATAAGCGGTCAAACCAGTGCCATCGGCCTAAAGGGGGGCATTTCTATTTCTTCTGCTTGTTCAGGCCCGTCTTGCAGTGAGCCCCGCGCTAGCTTCTTGCTTCTACCGTGTATTCGAATGCATTCCACAAGAAGGCCGTGTCCGATCACTTTTTGTTCCTTCGGCTGGCTTGATGCTTTGATGATTATCATTTAGGAGGTTATTTTCCGCTTCGTAACAGTTTTTGTTGTTTCCTGGGTAGGGTGAGAGTGTTTCAGCAAGGTTAGGGAGTTTATATGTGGGTTTTGACGAGTGCGTGTGCTTGGAAGTAGATTCGTTCAAGGACGATTCCAGATATGCTGATTTCCAACTCTAATGATGGCAGTCCGGAGTGAGTAATTGTGTTTTAAGATTGTTTGAAATTCTATGTCTGAGATTTCAAATATGGCTTCCTAGGGAACTGTCAGCAATGTTAAAGGTCATAGACACTAGATACTATTACTTAGACTAATATTAACCATTGACCAATCAGTTAACTATTGCCGGGTTCTAATGAGTTCATAACATCGCTAAAAAACGAGATACAATTGCTCAGAGAATCTGTTGACTTTTGTTCTAAGAAGTTCACGGATTTCGATGAAAAATTGCTTAAAATGAACGTGTACTCTAAAACAACCGAAAAACTCGAAATGGAAAATGCGTCCTTAAGGAATGACGTCCTTGAACTCTAAAAACAAATAGATAACCTAGAATATTATTCCAGATCTAACAATATCGAGATCCATGAAGTTCCGGAAAAAAATAACGAGAATTTAGTTGATGTTATCACGAAAATTGAAGGATTCTTAAATCTATCGTATTCTCTCTCCATTGACACTGCTTTTACAGTCTTCTCCGGAGCAGAAAACAAACCGAAGAATATCGTAGTAAAATTCAAGTTTAAACAAAGCCGAAATTACTTCTTAACTGCCGCTAAGGTAGCGAGAAAAGATGCCAACAATCAGAGAGTCAAACTGGATGGTGTCTCCAATAGAGGAATTGGAATTTCAAAAAAAAAACTTTCAATGTGAAGGTTTTGGTGTTGCTTTTTTGCAACTCAATTAGTAATATTTCGGTTGATGTTATTACTTAGTTGTAATCTCAAATCGGATTTCAATTGTAATCTATTTCTGTATTTGTTTATGATATGTACAAGAGCAAATGATGCCTTTTCATAAATGTTTCAGTGCTTCTTCTAATATCTATAAATTTAAATTCACCCAAAACTTGCTAAGGGAGATCCTGTGAAATTACAATTGATTTTCCTATACAGTTTGTCAAGCAGATGACATCCAAAACATCTGTGTGGAAAGGTTCAACTATTCAGTTTTTTTGTCTGTCGGGTTCTGGAAAATAATCCCGAAAAGAATACCTCAAACCGCGAAGGTGTTCTATCATTTCGTCTTTCACTTGAATTGGCAACATTTTCCTACCAGTGGATTCCAAAAACGCAACCAATATAGAAAAGTGATTATAGGTTTTTCAAATTGTACGATTGGTCCAAAACTCAAGCTTTTTTATCAACTTGGAAGATGTTATCTCTTTCTTGTAGACTTGAGTTCAGCTCGTTGAGGGCACTAAAGATATCAGGCAAATATACAACCATCGTGAGTCAATCAAAGTTATTCAAGTGATCAGCATATTGATCAGCATACTGCCACCGCCTACATAATTCTTCAAAAAACATTCTGAGCTTTTCTCTCAGCTCTGTGGACTATCATACACATACTCACTGGGTCACCCTGGGCTCCGCACACCACACGTTGAGAAACACTGATATAGAGGAATTCATCAGATTGTGATAAGTTTTTATAATTTTTCCTGATCTATTTTAGAAACAGTTTGTCTCATACAAAATTTTGTGTCATCTTTTGTATGTGTATGTAAATTGTATTCATGTGCATTCATTTGTTTTGAGTTCAATTGATTGGACGCTAATTTTATGATGATTCCTATACAAATCATTTGTCTACTGGAAACTCCATCGACAATATAAAATAAAAACCAAAAGTAAATAATGAACAATTTTAACCTTAAAGTAAATGAGCAAAATGTCCACCATCTGATAAAATACACGACTGTAATCGATTTGTCATTAATTGTTTGACACGTTCAAAAATACCTGGAATATTCCTTATGACATTGCAATTGTCAATTATTCTATTCCTCAAGTCATTCTAGTACAGGGATTTTATAAACGAGAGCCTTCAGATGACCACATAAATATAAATCTAGAGGATTCATATCCGGACTGCGAGCTGGCCAATTTTGTGGTTCACATAAATATAAATCTAGAGGATTCATATCCGGACTGCGAGCTGGCCAATTTTGTGGTCCTGCACGTTGAATCCAGCGACTAGGGTAGGTGATGTCGAGATGCTGACGAGCAAGAACACTAAAATGAGCTGAAGCCCCGTCGTGCATATACCACATGTTGCCTCTTACAAGTAGCGGCACTTCTAACAAAATGGGCAAATGATCTCGCAAAAAGTCCGTGTAGGATTCACCTGTTAATCTCGCTTGTAGAAAAAATGGGCGGTAGTCACCAATCATTCCTACCCAAACGTTCAGCGAAAATTGTTCCTGAAAATGATTTTCTCTAATAACGTGGGGATTTTCGTCGGCCCAAAAATGGTCATTGTGAAAGTACAATAAAAAGAGGGTTGGAGACAATATGGATCTCTGGGAAACACCAGCGTTGATGGTAAAAGTATTTGAGAGATATCCATCGACGGTCACTTGCAGGGAAAGTTCTTTCAGGAAACTTGAGAGTCATACACAAAAATGATCCGATAAGCCATAGCATCGAAATTTGACCAGCAAACCCTCATGCCACACACGGTCAATACCTTTCTCATTTGAAGAAACAATGATGTATGTCGCTTCCACGGGGCTTGAAGGTGCAGCGATGAAATTGATGATTGAATATGAAAACAAAGGTATACGGATTCTCACGAAGTCGTTAACCTTGCTGGACTTTTTCGATCGGCCACCCTGTATATGTTCATACATCGACTGCTAAAATTGAAACCAGTTCTGTTGGCTTTGATTCAGTCGAATGGATATTGCAATGCAACAAAGAAACATATAATTTAGTTCAGAATTGAGAGTCGTGTTCATCAGATATAAGGATCCAAAAAATATGAACAATATTTCAGTTGATCCAGAATGACCTGTAGAAAAATGTATTTCAATAGTAGATATACACGGTCTGTTCAATGGCGACTTGACATTCAATTTGTAAGAGAGAGCGCAACTCCTGACGTATGGGTGTCACCAAGATGCGCTCTTCATCTCTGTGACACCAATACGTCAGGAGTTGCGCTATCTCGAACGCCCGAGCTGATTCATTTCAAAGATAAGAAAGCGAATCGAAAGCACAATATACCAGGTGTTTCATATATGATCGCGTTTGAGAAAAAACATGACTGTTCAACGGGGTCTAGCGTTTCGAAGTTCAAATATAATGAGGAACGTATACATAGTGTTTTGGCAGTTTAATAGGGTTTAGCGTTTCAACGTGCGATCTCAATGACAGAAAGGTATACAGGATGTCTCAAAAATCTATCTTTGGAAAAGAAACATGGTGGCGATGTAATGGAGTACACCAGGGGTATCGAAATAAAAAATGGATTTTTGAAGATTTATTGCTCAACAAGTAATATTGCTGCGATTTATCGTTAAGAGAAAAAACAATGGCGTGACCTTTCATTGAGAGAAAAACGACAGTCAACATGTGAACAGTTTGAAATCAGAATCTTGCGGCACATCAATGACGACGTATGCCCCATATACCCCATGATTACTGTCTGGTTGCCTTTTGGATTCACCTACAAAAATACAAATACTCAGCAGCACAACCCACTTCTGACCAATGCCAACTTTGTGAATGAGAACCCAATTCATCATAGATTGTTCCAAAAGAAAAAAGAGCATTAAAAAAGTTTCAGTGTTGATGTCCAACTTAAAATCGAAGCATCGGCAGGTTTTCCTTACAATACTCGAGCTTATTTCATAATTGGGTATGACACCATTATCAAACACTCAGCGAAATGATCAAAAAGTTGAACTGATTTGGAATTTTTTTCAGTCAAAAATTGTGCATCATGATATATGAGTCGTTAATGTCCAGGGATTAGTTGTTGAGCAACAATTCCACTCCGAAGAGATTTTCATTAAGATCGATGGTGAATGCTTTTCTGCTTCTGTCTCCAAAACCGTTCTTTTTCTTGAGCAGAAACGATATGAAAGGCGTTATCTATGTGGAGAAAATATTCATGGTTTGAAATATTCTTCAAGCTCCGTGTAATATCATCTACAAGACAGTACTCTCAAAGAAAATCCTCATAATATCGATATTATTTTAGTGCGTGGCCATCAGAAAAAAGCCTTTCTGCATGACAGACTGCACCTATCCAATTAATCAACAGATGTGAATTTGAAAGACTTTGAAGAACGGACGGACTTCCAAAGGAAGTCCGTTCAGTTACAGTCTCAATAAGGTCGATAAATGATTTTATAATATACTATCAAAATGATTTTAATTTCCGTGTTCTCCGTTAGGAATTGTGAGGTTAAAGTACTTGCATGTCTCTATATCTCTGAAAAACAAAGTTAGTTTCCTGAGCGCGCGTCTATGTAACTCTAAAAAGAGTTATCATGGAATATATGGGCCATACGTCATCATTAGTGTGTCAGAGGGAACTGATTTTGAACTCATCACATGTCGATCATCGTTTTTTCTAATAACAAAAGGTCGCACCATTGTATTTTCTCCCAACGATAGGTCGCCGTCGTTGTTTTTTTTTCGGTTCTTTTATATCCGTTCCTATAACCAACAGTCATACAAGCTTTTAGACTCGATCTTTAAAGGGAGAATTGGTCGCAAATGTATAATACTATTGGATGTTATTCTGCGTTCAATTATTTCCATGACATATTTCATTATCACTTCAATATATAATTTCCTTCATTGCTGCGTTTCATAAAACAAAGGACTATGCGACCCCAGAGGTGAAATGCTCCAGCTTGGAGGAATACTACAATCTTCGAAAAATGTATCCAAAACTTAAAGAATCATATTCAACGATGGAGAAGATGCACAAATTCGCTAGTGAAAAAAAATCAAAAAACAATTCCATCAACTTAAAATTGAGTCAAGTAGTTATTTATCAAAAGAAACATGGAAAATAATATCGGAATCACAAGTTTCAATCTGAATTTGATTATTTCGGACTCCCATGGTCTAATAAGATTCCACTATGATTCTATCTATGAAAAAACAAACAAAATTAGGCTGAATAGCTGAAATATAAATTATAATAAGCAATAAAACGTGAAATAAAAATACAGTGAAATGAATAAAATAATCAATATGTAAAATGAAAATGGTCACAAAGTAAAAAGAAATAAAAAAGAATAAAAATTGAAACTAGGAAAAAAAAATTCAAAAGTAATTTAAAAGGTTCAAAAAGATTTTAAACCACGTTACTTCAAAACGCTTCGATTTTTATTATCCACAATCGTCTTCGCGTGATGACTGGACTATTTTTCCGTGGGATGACTATTTATAGGTTATTCGAGTGCTCTCTCCTATCCTCTCTTCCCTCTCTCTGCTCCACCTGTTCAGCGGAAGTTGGCTGTTTGGTGGGAGTTGACCGTTTTCCGTTTGATTACAGGTTTCCATATGTTACGTATATATATCTACGCTATATATCTGCGTCGTTGAACAAAAAATATGCAACTTCTCAAACCAGTGTTCCTTCCTGTGGATGATCTCAGCTTGGGACCACTTGATGTTATGTTAATGAGTCCAAACATGCTCTTCTATTCCTAATTTGCTGGTTTCTCATTGCTGTGATTTTTTCTTGTGCTCAGCAATGCGGACTTTCAATGGCATCTTAGTTTCACCGATATAGGATTTGCCGCACCCACAAGGTATCCTCAATCCAGAGTGACATAACGGTACATGTGTCCTGTTGAAACGACTAGCCGTGGATCTGCGGAGGGAAGGGCGCAAATCGGTTCTTGATCTTTTATAGAAGCTCAATAATAAGTGCTGAAAAGGGTTACCAAATTCAAGTTTTAAACAGAAGATTTTGGAAATATAGTAACATTTTCAACACTCGTCACTGTAGATTAACTTTGTTATACAGAGATAGGAGACACTTTCAGGCTACCAATGAAACAAGAAAAACGGTTTATTTAAGAAATTCAATATTTTTGTTGATTTTTAATAATTGGACTGGTTTGTGAATCAACGAACTAGAGTGTCAATGGTCGAAAATTAAATTCCGTCCCAATGATGGCCTCTATAGAAATATTTAACAAATACAAGGTCTTACCCAAGGGTTCAATGCATTAAACCTCAGAATCTCGGATGGAAATCCTATTCCTCGAAACCGTTAAGGAAACTCATGGCGGCTGACTTGGTATCCTCCAATTGACTTCTCTGGTCAGGGATTCTGGCAGTCTCCAGTTGCAGCCACCTCCTGACACGTTCTTGACGCCCTTCTAAGTCCAATATCTTTTAGTTTTTATATCAGTAGATTTTGTGATTGTATACCTTTTACGAGTTTTTATACTATGATGTTTTATATTTATCTCTGTTTCTTCACATTTTACTACGATTTGTTTTGTTTTACTACGTTAAACTATGCTTTTTGCCAGGCCGAACTTGAAAGTTGAAATCAACTTGGTTTGATGATTATCAGAAATTTTTTATTTAAATCACCACTACTTGTTCTCTCCTCGAAGCTAAGCTACGGATCCTGTTTCTCTGAATTTCGACATTATCCTTGACACAGTAGTATGTTGAACATTTTTTCCTGGATGCCGTTCATTAAAAATGTTAGCTACTTGCCGGTATGGTGTATTCTCACCACATATTAAAACTATTTCTATTCTTTCCTGAAGAGACAACATTATTGCAACAATAACTGTTAAAAATTTGACAAGTGAATCAACAACTTGACACTTCCATAGCATGCATTTTGTTTGTCAAGACCTACTTAAAAATTTTATTCAACGTGATTAAGCATCCTCACCGCCCTAGTTAGTGTTTATAAATAATCTGTTAATACTGAATATTGAAATTTTAATGTAATTTCAACTCTAGTAATTTTATTAAAACTTATTGCAGCTTTTGAGTTGTCTGCTTTTTTAAAATTGAAGGTACTGACGTTTGTTTAAGAAAATAGCCAAGTGATCGAAACTTTGCACCAGTCATGTTAAAATTTTTATAGCAACTTTTTAATTTCTCTCTGAAAATGTCCGTATAAGTAAAAATATATCAGAAAAGTTAAACTCCATGATGAGTTTGTTATGTATACATGAATTGATGACAATTAACCGAACTTGTTTTTAAAAATAAAGGGGATATCTGTCAAAAATAAGCATAAAATTTGGCATATGGATATAAAATTACCGTAGATACAACTTTTTCAAGTAACCTTTTGTTAAATTCGATCTAGAAATGCACTTTTTCAATTTTTTTTTTAAATAAAGTTGAATTTGACGAACACTGAACGTCAGTGGGTCGCAGTTGGCCGCATTATTTTAAGTTAAATTTAAAGCAAAAACAAGAGCCGAAGTTAAACTTCATTGAAATTTCTCGAAAAAAAATGTCCCATATGGTGCGCACTTTAATGGTGACACTGTAGATTATAAAAAGTGAATATTACGGCAGTTTTATTCCAAGACCAAACCGTTACTTTCAACACCTCAACACGTGTTTGAATCACCAAGTTATCATCTTCAAGAGGAAGATTAAACTAAATTCACATATAATGTTGTCTTTATTTATACCATAGATACCTCTGTTAGTTACCTGCGTCTTAATTGTCTTTTATTAATTCTCAAAATGTTGCCTTTATCCTTATTCACCACCATAGTTATTGAAAATATTATTATGTTGACAAACTCTAAACAATATCTACTTGATGTTGGGAATTGAGAAATTGACATATATTCTAATTCAGTAAAACACGATCTATGCTTAATGAAATTATGCTGAATAATTGAATCACTATTTTTCACATGACGATAGATGTATATGTATCTGTAGAGAAGGGAGGGGGAGTTTATGCCCACAGCGCTTATGTCACATGTGACCATACCCCCAAGGAGTTGTACACGTAGGTAAACGTCCATCCTGTCGTTTCCAGGAAGGTGGACAGGTCGCTGGGAGACGTCTTCCATTGAAGATAACTTCGGACATTCACATGGAACATGCCTGACAGTTTCATGTTTCTGTTCACACATGCATAGAGGTGTGTCCACCAGCCCCATAGTATGGAGGTGTCTCCTTAGTTGACAGTGGCCAGTTTGAAATCCTACTGTTAAACGTAGGTTTTTTCAGATTTCCAGAGTGTTCAAGTGATCTAGGAAAAGGTTGAGACCGTCCCTTCCATGTTTCTATATGACGAAGGTGTCATCCACGTAACGGTTTTAGTTCGAAGGCGTCGATTGCTTTCTCTTCTAAACGTTCCATGAAGTAATTGGCTATCACTGGGTTGAGTGGACTTTCCATCGTCACGTCATCTAGTTCCTCATAGAAGTTTTTCCTCCATTGAGAAAAACTTCCCGTAAAACATGCTATGAAGTGTCCGACGATATCACTCCGAAACAAGTGGGCTAGCTTCCTCATAGAGTCTCTTTCAATGGTAAATTTGTAAACAAGGACATAGCATTTGAGCTGTCCAGATTATCTTTCGACTCCGAAGTTAAGTCCCAAATTTTACCAACAAAGTCTGTCGAATCCTTGATATAGGAGTTAGTCATTCCCACACCAGGCTGGAAAAGAGAGACCAAAGACCTATTCGTTCTAAAAAGAACGGATAGTTCTGTCCATTCTATAAAGAACGGGCAGGACTGTTCCTTTATGTAATTCACATACAATCTAGCACGAATGAAATGAAACACTCTAGAGCTTTTTTATTCCACTGCATGAAAATCGGCAGCATGGGACAAAATGTCCATGAATGAGAAAAATCATGAGGAAATCAAAGAACGATGGGGCACTGGAAAAATAATTACATATACTAGGGATGATTGGCAGGTGGTCGTGAACTCATTCAAATCTCATGAATCTCTGGGACCAAACGGCATCACATATCCGGAGAGACAAAAAACGGGACATTCTGCTACTGAAACTGTGTTCTGTTCTCAAAACTTTCCAAATTTAACTGAGAATCGTATACTCTGTTGCTGAGTAGTTTCATTTTCAATGATTCTTCAGTGGTCCTAATTTCGATACAATCGCAGAAATGTGGCTCAATCTGTGAATCAATCGTTAACCAATGGTCATTTCCCAGATCATCATAGTCTTTAAGAATCGTGTGTCCTAAAAAGACGTAACGAACTACAAAAAATTATATCCTTCTCCATTTAACCTATCAATATTTCGAAGAAAGTTCATGAATAATCGAGGTTTTATTCCAATCCTCCGAATAAATATAATTTTTACTTTATTTGTTCATGGCTCAACTACCAATTAACTCAGATAATCCCAACCAGAAAACTTGTGAATGGACGCTGACCCTTCGCGTAGAACCCTCATTCAATCCAGTGTTTAGGCTGCAATCAAATCAATACATCAATGAGGCCGAGATGAAATAACAATCAAAGCGGAATTTCGATATCCAGGGGTTAACCCATCGTCCTCTTGAACCGTCCTCTTGATGAATATTCAGCCTGAAAACAAACATGGCGTGGTGGGTAAACCGACGGACACGTCTAATCTGTTGGTTTAATTGGAATCTCATCGAATAACTCATCTACACTATTTAAGTTCGAGTTGAGTTCACTTACAAGGGATTGATTCACATTAACTTCTTTCCATAGTGAGGGAAAGTATCTTGAGACTAAGAAATGAAATGACAATTATGACACAGAGTTACTGTTATGAAATAAGTAGCCTTCAACAAGAAGATATCATATTCAAAGGAGCATAAAATGATACAAAAAGGATTTCAGTAACGGAATGCCTATTATAAGTACACATCTCTTAAATTACATGCGACAAAATAGATTACTAAGAAACTAAAATGTTGCTACATATTTTCGCCACAAAAAGTCGTTCGGATCAAGAAACAGCATTTTTTCAGGGAAAAAACACAGGCATTACAGGAAAATCTTCAAGGCGTCCTTAGAGCGGTGCCTGTGCGTTGGAAATGAATAGCTGGAGATTGAATCCATTTGGAAAAACGTTCCAAGAAAATTTATTTCACATGAACGCAGTTCTCCAAATGAAAGATTTCTTGAACAGTGAAGTTTGAGGTGTACTGAGTTGAACCTCAAAATGATGAGCAGCCACAGTCCATCACGTATTTCTGATATCTACTGCTCTTGGTGGAATCAAATGTGCTAAGTCACTTAAACACTCAAATACAAGTATATATGAAAGAGAGACAAATCTCCAACCTTTCTTTGCTATTCCAGACTATCAAGGTGTCTCCAGTCAGTCGAATGGTGTATGCTTAGAGGCGGAGCTCCATACATGTCAACAATACTCCAAAGAAGGTCTAATCTGAGTTTTAGAAAGCATCGAAAGTTGCTGAGGTCTGTATAGTTGATTCGGAATAGTGTTACAAACTTTTGAGAAGCAGCCTTTGCAATGCCAGCGACATGATTGTGCCAAGACATATTGGTGTCCATTTTAACCCAAACAAATTTATCGAAGCAGAAAGCGGAATTATCTGTTCTGACATTATTATATCCGGTTCGAAGACATTTATCTTTTTGGAGAAAACCGATGCCTGGGTTTTCGTGGCATTGAATTGAACCTGGTTACTTTCACCCCAATTCGAAATTATGGTGAATGTTAAGTTTCAGAAAGCACATATTGAATAATGAAGTATCCAAATTTTCGAAATTTACAAAATAATAGTCAATAATTGCACCACTTTTGATTATTGCAATACATTTTCAGTTTTCCTCTGAATAATGTGAAATTTAATATTTTCTAAAAATTAATAAATAGCGCTATGAGAGCAATATGGAATTGTAATAAACTCATCCTTACTGAAGAAATGTTAAATAACTCTAATTTTGATTTTCTATTTTAATTGAAAAACAAGTACAATACATGGCCCTGGTACTCCTAGAAGTTATTTGAATAATTTTTATTTAAACCGTAATTTGAAAATTGAAGCAGATAAGAGCGGTGCATATAAATATTTGAAAATTAATGTTCAGAATACATAAAATGAAAATATAAAATATATTATTTGCCACTATAATAGGTATGGTAGATTTTGAAATGATTATTACTTATAGGTATGGTAGATTTTGAAATGATTATTACTTATATATACTATAATTCCAAAATAGTAGTCACTGAATTCTCAGAAATGATTGACGTTTTTGCCTTAATCTGTCTCTTGCAAAAGCGTACGGAAATTATATTAAACAGATGAGGAAAAATGATGATAAATATATAGAATCACAACCTTGACAACAATGTTTTCGTTTTAATGCAATATTTCTGGGAATTTAGTGCCTACTATTATGGAATTGTACTTTACCTACATATTTAATGTTACTCTCAGAGTTATCTTAATCTCTCAATCATAATTACTTATAATTATTCAAAATACCAGGATGGTCTGAAAAGTTTCCGACTCAACAAAGATACAAGACAGTTTTTCAGGTTTTTTTTTCAACATAGTCTTCTTTTAACTCTACACACTTCTCCCACCGATGTTCCCATCTCTGTAACCGTCCAAATAGTACTTGGCGTTTTTCCTTGCAAAATAATTGTTCCCCAAGCTGATTGCCTCTTCATTTAACGAGCGCGATTTTTAGGTGATTGTCCTCCGAGCGCAATTTTTAGATGAAACAAAAAGAAGTCGCTTGAGGCTAGATCAGTTGAGTAAGGCGGATTGTCAAGCTGTTTTATGGATTTTATTGATTTTCTCCATGGCAACAGTGCGTTGTCTTGGTGAAACAGGATTTTCTTTTTCTGTAAATGTGGCTGTTTTTCCGCAAGTTCTGCATTCAGCTTGTCAAGTAATGATGCGTAGTATGCTCCAGTAATGGTTTTTCCTTTTTGAAGATAATCGATTAAAATAACTCCATGACTATCCCAAAAACAGTCGCCATCACTGTCCCAGCAAAAAAACAGTTTTTTGTTGTTTTGGAGCCGGTTCCCCCTTTGCAGTCCACTGTTTGGACTGTTATTCTGTTTCGGGTGTATAATGGTGTATCCAAGTTTCATCTACAGTAATTAATCGGTGCCAAAACTTGGATTTATTTCGCCTAAACTGCGTCAACAGACCGTTGGAAATGTTTATTCGAACACGTTTTTGGTCTAACGTCAGCAAATGCGGAACCCAACGCGCGGATAGCTTTTTTATACATAAATGATATGTGATATGTGACAAACACGTATTTTTGACGTGTTAATAACCTCGGCTATCTCTCTCACTTTAATTCGGCGGTCGTCTAGCACCATTTGGTGAACTTTGGCTATATTTTCATCAGTAGTTGCGATTTTTGGACGCCCCGAACGTTCATCGTAGTCCAAGCTATTACGGCCACATTTAAAATCAGTGCCCAAAATTTCACGGTGGTAAATGATGGTGCAGAATCCTCATACACAGAATCCATCCCATCTTTGATTTGCGTAGGCGTATTGCCTTTCAAAAACAAATAATTAATGACAGCTCGATTCTCGATTTTGTCCATTTTCATAAAAACACTCACATCAACTCACTCAAACGACTGTTACATAATACTGCGCGTCCAAAATGGCTGAAACTTTGGTGAGTAACTGTCAACAGATGAACAACGAAATTCACTAGCTTTCATTTACGAGTGCTGCTATCTTCATGTTGAGGTCGGAAACTTTTCAGACCACCCTCGTAATATCGTAATATTGATTAGTTCAAGTATGTTGTTATATGACCTTATTGTTAATTTTGAAAGTTATTGAATGTTGAGACCTAATAAAGAATTATATATTTATACAAAATTCCAAACCTATTAAATTTTAATAATAATTTTTAATTTTCACAGAAAGAACTCCCAAAGCTGAATCGCTCTCCGAGCTTGGGAAAAACTTCCCCGTCCGTTCGTGAGAAGAAAGGATCTGGAAGTGACACAAAATCCGGCGATTCTTCGAAGAAACCTCGTACCATCCATATCGACGTATATTGCACAGGTACCGACATTGAATCGGATAGCAGTTGTGCTAGTTCCTCGAGCTCTTCGCATAGTAAAAGTCTATCAACTCCCCAGACCGTTTTCGAATCGGATAAAGTTTGCATCACTCACAGAAAGGCCGACGATAAATTAGTTCCTCATAATTTTTCTCAAACCAATGATACTTCGTTGGAGAGAGAAGACTCTGACGTAGACGATGGGGAAAGTACGGGGTATCCTTCGAAAGTGAGTTCTTACTCCACGATGGGACAGTCTTTGACCAGCATGTCTAGTTTTCCTAATTCGACGGCATATTCTTTGTCCAGTTGTACTGTACCAGATTATGAATCTTCTGTTGCTAATACATCCTGGAAGGATACATTTTCAGACATTGATAGTTTGCTACAAAGCCGAAACAGCATAGGCGGAAACGACAGCTCTTATTTCATTCCTAGAAAGATTGTTGAAGAGAATGTTAGCGGCTGTGAGTCTCTGAGGACTGGTACAACAAACAGTATTAGTTTGAACCCCAGTGATAGCTTTGAATATGATAATTCCGAAGATAGACTCCGTATAAAGAGAATGGAACGAATGTGGAAAAACAAGCATTTGAAACAAGCCAGTAAAAACAAAATGTTGTTGCGCCAGGAAAAACTGCAAGAAGCTGTGAACAAGAGGTTGAGTCAGATGAATGTATCGAAAGATTCAGAGTCTGAGTTGAGCGATGATTCTGAGAAAGGTTGGACATTCCTCAAAGGCCAAGAAGAGAAGGTTACAGAGTCAGTTGTTCCAGAAGCTGTCCCTCCTCGGGAACCCACTCAGCCGCCAGCACCGAAGAAACCCCTGCGGGTCCTTTCGAAGGAAGACAATACATTTCTTGGCAGTTTGAGCGACTCTAGTTCGCCTCCTTGCAAATCTCCCAGTTCCATAATTTTCCAGCAACGTCTTAGTGTGAATCCTGATTTGCGGTCGCCTTTCACAATTCTTCCAGGCAAGTACACCGAGTCAAGATTTATAGCGAAAAAGTTCGGGCCCATCATCGACGTGTACAAAAAGCCAGGACATCACATCGGACCGGCTAAAAATCCGGACTGTTCGTGTGATCATTGCCGAAGATATTATAAGGATTTGGTGACAGTTAGGAACAGAACTAGTTCTCTGGGTGATACTCCGAGGCTTCCTCCTGGCCAGGACTGGGGAAATTTCGTGAAACTGGATCAGAGATATTCAGATTTTTGAGCGTGTGTTGTGTTTTCAGGTGTATTTTTTACATTTATTTGCTAGCTTATTTGAACAAACAGCAGTGTACTAAGTTTTATTAATACCATTAATGAATATATTATTGTGAAGGTAAGTAGAAACTGATCAAAAGTTCATTTATTTAATGCACTGATATTAATGTAGTTCTAATAGGAATGTTTGAACAAGAATAATCAAGATAGCTATTAAACAGGTACAATTTAAACTGATTTCTAAATTTATTTGGGAAAAACAAAAAAAATTACCGTATATGCATCTATATCATCTAAAATTCACTGCTTTACAGAAAGTATGAAGACGTTCGTTGACTCTTTCAAATACAATGAAAATATACAGTATACAGTGTGGACAATATTTCCTCCTCCCCTCTTAACTTCTGAACCGGACCAAGATATCATGGTCGGACAAAATTTACGTAAAATGATATCATTTTTAGAGCTTTCTGATAAGAAAAGAAAAACAGCAGTGTTGCATCACTCGTTGCCAATTTTTTTTCAAATGAAAGGGAAGGTCTTGTGATAGTTTGTTTGTGTGACATCCTGAATATAGTATGTTAGTGTGGCACTCTGTACATAGTACTTTTTTATATAATGGGGATTATGGAGTTGTATTATTAAGTTGAATACATTACAGTTTGAATGCTATTTCAATTCTCTATCAAACACTTCTATTATGTTTGATTTCTACTTCCCCATTTTTTTACAAACAAATGTGAAAATCTTCCAAAGAAAGGAAGAAAGCCATTAATTTCAAAACCGAATAGGAAAAAGTGTTTTTTGTATAATTCATTTTTCATATAAAAGTAGTTGTTTCGAAAGTATTTCTCTTTCGTGTATTTCAATGTTTATATGAAAGTAGCTGTTTTGAGGCGGCTTTTTCTTTCAGTTTGTTTTTGAAAGTTAATTATTTCCATTATCTACACATCTTTGTATAGAAATTACTTATTTTGAAATTGATTGCTTTCTTCCTTTTTTTGAAAGATTCCCACATTTTTTTGTATAAAAATGTAGAATTCATATTTGAAAAAAATGTTTTCAAAACTTACTTCAGTTTATAGTTTATCCCAATAAATTTTAAAAATGTTCCCTTATCACTTCCTGATAATAATGAAGTCTGCTTACAAATCAATTTTTTACATTATGAAATGTTCCTGGTGTAATTTCGTTGAGAGTACCTCTTTTTTTTTACTCTCGTGTTCAGACAAGAACTCAGGTTGTGTATCGTATACTTTAGATGTCATGTATACCCTCAAAATTGACTAGATAGCAATCATCCACACCAGTGAATTGTCAAATGTTGTCTCTTAGAATGGCTCTTTAGAAAACCTGATATGACACTCTTAGGCTTTTTGTGGGAATTCGAAAAATTAACTTTTCCTCGTCGTCAAGTATTCAATTAATTTGAAAAGGCATCGTAGTAGAATGGTCATACAGATATTTTTTATCAGAAACAAACATCCGGTTGTTTTTCAACACAAAAAGAGTTGAACAGAGTTGGTGACACCCCATAATGTAAGAAATGAATTTGTAAATAAACTGAATATTTTTTTTTAATTTTTGATATTTATCGTTTGTTTGCAGATTCTTGAAATAAATTACCTAAAGCGATTTCCAAAAATGAAAAAGTGTTAGATAGAGAAGTGAAGGAGGTATCACAAGATCTCCCTTTTTATTTCAAAAAAAGTTGTTGCGCCTTCTCGGCGACGAGTGACAACACTACTGTTTTTATTATGAAAAAGTACTAAAAATTATACATTTTCACATAAATTTTGTCCGTCCTTGACATCTTGTCCTGATGAAAGAGGAGGGACTATTTACATCTGAACTGTATAGTGTTACCATTAAAGAAGGCAGCTTATATGATTTTTTGTATTAATAAGCATACATGAAATTGGACTTTGGCTTTGGTTTGTGCTTTTAATGAGGCCGAAAATAACATGGACATTTGCCACTAACTATTATTAAGTACCTGCCAAAATTGATATTTTTTTTTTTCAAAAAAAATTCAAAATGTAATTTCTTCACAGAGTTTCGAAAAAAGTCATTTGAAAAAGTAGTTTCTGTTACAAATTTCATGATTGTATTTTAAATTTCATCAATCTAGGAAAATTCGTTTAGTTGGATGGTTGGATGGAAGAGCAATATCTGCCTTGATTTATCATGTGCAGATGTTGAATTCTGCCATTTGATAAGTTAGGTTAGTATCTTTTATACCCAGTAACCTTTCAATAAAAGCGTAAGTATATTATTATTATATATTCAGTTCATATTCCTGAGCAACATGTCATGCGAATTATTTTTATGACAATTTTCATCATTTGAAAATTAATTTGAAAGAAAATTTCAATGGAAATATGAAAAATTGAGCAGAAGTGTTGGTAAGTTGTGATAGTTTCACCATTTTTTGAAAAAATGACAAATGGTAAACTTTTCATTCAATAAGTAAAACTTAAAAATTAGAAACTCTTCAAATTGAATGTAACTGTCATGACTTTAAGTAACAATATGAGTAAATAGAAAATAGAGAGATATCGGTAAAATGAATAGCGCCTGTGAACGTTATTATCGGCCTGCGGTAATGGTTTTACGTCGAGCGGTATTTTGATTTTCTTTAACACTTATCGGAAGCGATGCGACGTTTTACCGTGTCTTGATCAACCCGCGCTATTCGAAAATATCACTTAACCTAGCTTTATGGTTTATTGTTATTGTGTCTTGTCAACTGAAATGAAATTATAGTATGATGATGATCATAATGATAATAATATAACTTCATTTTAGTGTTCTTGTCAGTTTTCTTAACTTCCGCTGAAATACGTGGATGAATATATGGATAGACCTATTATGAGAATTTCTTTTTGTATTCTTGGTCCTAATAAGTAAACATCATATTCAAATTTCATCATTACACTGTTTTTTTCTTTTCAAGATCGGGGAGAAAGTATATTGAAATTACTTGATGGATATAATAGATACAGCAAAAACTTTATTTGAGAAAATATGGTTATTCAAAACAGTTACATAAAATCTACATAATCAGTCTTTTTTTGATTTATTGTATTGGTACATGAA
Organism: Leptinotarsa lineolata; assembly: GCA_015342045.1. Lineage (NCBI taxonomy): Eukaryota > Metazoa > Arthropoda > Insecta > Coleoptera > Chrysomelidae > Leptinotarsa > Leptinotarsa lineolata. Next base: position 7,997 of record WOGR01000376.1, on the reverse strand, counting down.
TAACTAAAAGAGACTTCTGACCTTTACAAGTACTTGAAGTAAATGATTAATTTATTGTTTTTTATATTTCCTTAATCTTTCCAGTAGTGATTGTATTAGCTGCTGCCGCCCTTTTATAATTTTTGTTTTCTGATCTCTTTCAAATATCTCTTAGTTGAACCTCATTTGTTTCATTTCAAGTCTGTCTCTTTTCTCCTTTATTTCAAATTCTTGGCGTTGTTGCTTCAAGTTGAATTTTTGTGTCTTCAAATTCAATTTTCTCCTTCTGAATGCAACTATCTGGATTTTACTACTTCCTCCCTTGCCTCCTTAGTCTGTAAATATTCTAATGCACTTCTCCTTAAGGACCCACTTTTATTTGATCTTGTTATTTTGGGACCTGTAATAGGTTTTTGCATGAATGAACTTAAAAATAATTGGTACTTATACTATCACTTTTACTCTCTTGCGTTTATTTACCTAATTTTTTTTTCATTGGTGAAAATTCTACCCCAGAGTTCAGTATAGAAGATTTTTGTGCAGTTGCCTCCAAAGGCTCAATTTCTACATGTTCAGCTGTCTGATCATTTGAAATCTCTACTTCATTCCCAATTGTAGGAATAACTAAACAAACAGATAATGTATTCCATGAAGTAGTAAACATATTTTAATATAATTGTCCAGTATCTTCAGTAATCATAATTTGATCATAAACCAACTTAAAATTTTATTTTTAAATTGAACATTATTTTATTAGTGTCTCAAATGAAATACAAAAAAGAAACCTTAAAATAAGTTTCAAAACTGCAATCAAATGTTGCACTTACAAAAATAATCATGATCATAAGATGTAGAATGGGGAGTCTCATTATTTTCAAGCTTTTGTTTCAAACTAAGAGTTTTAGCACACTCATCTCTTCCTGTTCTTTCTAGTTCCTGAATTTTTTTCTCTTTGCTAACTTTTTTTTTCGTTATAGGCTTTACATTTGCGTTATTACAAATATCGCTTACTTCTTATAGAAGCTGGTCTCTTTCGCTACATATTTCTTCCATTCCAGACCTAGACATCGAAAATATGTATAGGTATATAAGAAGGAATAATACTAATATAAGTATAGAATAACTTATGTAAATTATTTATATAGGTACCTACATTATTTGGTTTCCTTTGTCCCTTTTCAGCCATATTTCTAACATACGGAACAAGTGATCTTTCAAAGTTCTTATTCAAAACTTTTTTCTTATCATTTGTATGTTGGTTTGAATTGTTTTCCATTTTTCATGGTCTTCCAAAGGGTTTGAGCTAATGAATTCTTTGACGAGAGCCAAATCGTCCTCTGGCCCAAACCTTAACCTTTTAGGTTCTTTTCCAGACATTTTAATAATTTACTATTATTTAAAAATCGAAAGAATTAAGCAGTCCTACGTTTTTATGTGGAGTACACAAGAACAACAAACAACTTTTGAATGAAAAAATCTGCGCAAGCCCAGCAGCTTAATTTATTAGGCGCTATTTCAAATACCGTCTGCCGTTATTCCCCGTAAATTAGGACTGGCGGTAACATTATTTAGGGACGTTGCGTTAAGAATCGACTCGCGCATATGTTAAATGTCAAAATAACATATGCGTTAATACTGCCTGACGCTATTTGGGTTACCGATATCTCTCTATTGTTTCTGAGTGTGATATAAGTTACTTGTCCGTTTGGAGAATTCTTCACAAATATAATTATCGATCGTTCAAGTACCAACTACACCAATATCTTTACAATAACGATCACAACCGAAGATTGACTTATTGCAACTGGTTTTTGACTAAATACAGAGAATATGTACGTTTTCCATTCATTATCATTTATTCAGATGAAACCCGATTCACCAACTTGAGTATGTTCAATAGGAATAATAAAAGGTACTGGTCTCAAACAAATTTACATCTGATGCAAGAAGGAAATTTTCAAGAGCGATTTGCTCTCAATTGCTGGATGGGTATTATTGGAGGAAAACTTTTGGGGCTAATAATTCTCGACGGACTGCGGAAAGATATCTACAGTTCCTTAGAAATCAAATTGATGATTTGTCACTGGCGAACCAAGTAACATGATCCATGGCATTCTAGGTCAAAAAATAAAAATTTGAACAAAAATGATTTTGTCAAATATAGACAAGTGAAGTATTGTTGGATATAGAATGACATTTTCGATCGAAATAAGTAAAAAATATATAAGGTGTCCCATTTAAAAATCGAAAGTTGGGTTCATTCCGGTCAAACCGGAAGTACAGCAAAGCAAGTGAATATGTCAAAAAATGTAAATTGAACTATAATACACAACCCTCAAATTACGTTTTTCTATCGTCAATAATAAAAAAGTTGGAGGGGTGAGCCACCTTAGAAAATCACCCGGTAAATGTACATATCAAAATTTACACTATAACTTACAGTGAAGTAATTTAATTGATATCGATGTTGCTGAGTATATTTCATTATGTCGAGTCAAAACCAAAATATTCGGAAGATGAACTGCAACCTCTGGCATTGAAGGAATACAAGACATTATTGCTCCCGCACACCAGAAATTCAACGCCGTACATTATTTTACTGTATAAAAGAGTATAGTATAAGTTTTATATTCTGATGATGCCCACTCAGTTGGCGAAACATTCGTTAAGAAGAATGTTGCAGTATTTGGTAATTAGAAGTAGTGTGTTCATATTGCAACCATATGAGTACCTACTAGATAATATCAAGAACTGCAGTTAGCAAGAGAACTTTTTTTAGAATGTAGGTACTTCATTATACAATCCAATTTTTCCAGAAATCATCACTGGAGTGTTTCTCAAATGATGATTTGAATCTGACAAACAATACAAAACTGAAAATAATGCAAGGCCATAACGATGTGAGTATTTTAATGAATGACATGAGAATACATATTGCTGATAACAGTCAAAAGGTTTCTTCAATTGCCTAAAAAATCTAAAAATTAGTCAGTATTGAATGGCTCAGCTAAAAATTTCAAAATCGAAGAAAGTCATGAGCGAAAGGTCGATATATAGACACAATGAAGTATTTTGGTTGTAGTTTGTTGAAAAATGTTAAGATTTATAAAAATGAGTTATAAATATTTCAGGTTAATTTTAGCACACATGAAACCATTTTTTTCTGGTTCGTATGTGAATGAAATAATATGTAGGTATATATTGCCAAATGGATACCTAAAATGTAGTAATAAAAAACTTCTCAAGTCTCATAACGAATCAAATATTGAGGATAGTATTCGCAGTCAAGATATTTTACATATGTAACACCTCCGTCACACAAAACTGTATCATAACCAAAATCAGGAAGAAAAATTCCCCCATTTGCAACTTGGACTTTCTGAACCAGAACATGTGCTAGAAACATTGTTCTTGGTTCTCCATTATTTTTTGGAGAATATTTACGAGCATCGTATGGAGTTAGATAAAAATGAACGCCAGGTCCATACATAAATCTTTCACCATATTTCCAATCAAAGTTAAAGTTTGCAATACATTTCTCATTATGCCTAGAGGTATCATGAAATAATGTTTTTATTTCAAAGTAACCTCTTTGTGCAAATTCATGAGCTTTCAAACGAAACTTCATATATAAAAGTGGGTTCTGCAACTTGAAGATTGATGATTTACAAGAATTATCACTGCTGAATATTTGCTTTCGGACGTGAAGATATTCGGAACTTTGAGGAGGCACTTCCACTATTTTGTATTTTTCATGTAACAGGTTCATAGCACACCAGTCCTTCGGCAACCTGGATTTTATGTCATTCAGCAACATTCTGATAACTGTAAGGTGCTAGTTTATGAAATTTATAGAAGAACCCAAAAGAAACTTACCTTCAGATAACAGATCAAGAATCAATGAAATGTGCAATGAATGACAGATACAGGTTTGATGTTGAAAACATATAAACAAAGGGAGATATCTAACTACATGTGACCTTGAAAAAAAAAGACAGTTTTTTATTAATCCATTCTTGTTATCATGAATATTCAGTGATGAAGATGAATGTACAAATGTAGACATGGAGCAAATTTTGTAGAGTGTATTCTTCAGAATATCATTTGTATTGTATAGTTGGTTACTGTTAGAGTCCTAACAAATTACCTTACATGGTAGGTATTCTTTAAACCTTATTAGAAATCATATAGGTTGAAAACACTAATTATAAAATAACCAATTCAATTTTATGTGGTATAAATAATGCAGCAAGAAAAAGCACTATCATCAAAAGGAATTTCAATGATTCCTTTATGAAAATTTCGAAATTACCAAGGTTTAAGAGAGTGTACGATGGGCGAAATGTTAATTATGAACAACTACAACTGCCCTCTTTTAAATGACAAGAATAGTATGTCAAATTATTCGGACTCAACAACGAACTCTTGGAATCATAGATTAGAACAATTATAACAGTGGTAACTGCAGCAAACTAATCAACAATTTGTTAAAATTTTCTTGTAGGTTAGTCAACTTTACAATTACAATTATCGGATATGAACATTTCATAAGAGCCTCACACCTTCAGTTTAAACATGATAATTTTATCTGCAAGTAACTAGAAATCCTGTTTTAATTATGAAAATACTAGGCACATTTTTCGGGAAGTCCAACTGAATAATCTTATCTTTTCTTGTAGTTGGTGGTACATCATTAATATTAACCAAGAAAGAACTCAGTAAAGTTGAAAATGAGAATTTCTATTTGTATGAAAATATATGAGCCATAGATGGAATCACAAATGAACAATAAGCTGATGTCAGTCCTGCATGGATGTGGCACTGCGAAGGAGTGTCCTGAGGAACACGTTGGACTTACATGCTGGAAGTTCATGAGCCACTGAACAGAAAGATGTTAGGTTACTGTTTGAGCCTACCTTTTTGTTTGATAGTAATCAGTATAATTATAAAAAATATGATGGACTGGTCTAAAAGTTTTGACTTTGAAGTTAACATGTTTGAATTCGATCACACTTTACTGTGTTTAGGTAAAGTTATGAAGAGTATTCAATACACCAAAATATTGTAATTGTGTGCAGTGGGTTTTGATTCCGATTCATGTCCTGACAATTATCATCAAGGATTACCTTGTCAAGCTGAAAGTTGTTTTTCACGTTTGTCATCTCGAGGACGACGTCGTGGATTACTTAGTTCTTCTATCCTACAATTTTATTTTCAGAATTAGTACGTTGTTTTTTACAACTTGTCTTTGGATTTTTGATAGCGATACGCTAATTCAAATTGAAAACAATCGATAATTCGTTTTTCTAATTAATTCGAGGTATCGAATCGATTATCAAGATATTCCGAACTATTCTTCTTCTTCTTCTAATAATATGGTCGTTTTTTCATTATATAGGCACATTTGACCATATTTTGATCTGCCGTGCGTTCCACTAAGCGCTCACAACGATCAAAATGCTCCTTCAGCCGTTCCATATAACGACCGCGGTCGTTGTAGTCGCGGCGAAAACGTCACTCATGACGTCATACTTTCGCTCACGGCAAGCTCACAACGACCCATCTCAGGAGGTGGGTCGAAGTGGACATTCAGAATATTTCGGTGCATTTTTTTGATTATGACATAAATGTTATCTGTCATTCGTAACTCATATCCAATTTTCTAACTTATTCCATTATTCAATCTCATAAGTAATCAATGGAATAGTTACTTACACATAATGAAGTAAATTCAAAAGTAATATAAATTTAGAGTATAATCAAAATGTACAATAAGAGATGACATTTTCAAAATTCACAGTGCAATATGTGATGGAAAATCATGTACCTTCATTTGAATAACGATGAAATACACACTCATAATCAATAGTATGTGGCCTAAGTTCTAGGTTTTCATGATTACAATTTTGTGAAGTTGCATTTCACTCTCCATCTGAACTATATGAACTATTTTCTGGAGCACTATTGCGGCACATCAACAAATATCCAATTGCCGTAAAAGACATTTTGATTACATTCAAATTCAATTTGTTCAACAACTTCACTGAAATTATTTGAAAAAAATTATGTTATACTTCTTTTTTAATATAAAGTTATCTTGCAATTATTGAAACTTATTGTTGAGGCTTACGTAATCTCATTGAAACTTCCACTTTATTATTTAAACCTCGCCATTTGTTCATGTTCACATGAACGCCCAAAACGCTCCAAAATCCATTCGACTTGAGTTTACGACAGTAACGCTCGCAAGCAAGTGGAACGGAATAAACTGCGGTCGCGAGCGTGATCGTTGTGAGCGCTTAGGGGAATGCACCCAATGTGACATTATTCGCATCGCAGAATTCAAACATAAACATAGAGATGCTCTTGAAAAGAATACTTCTTCTTCTTCTGGTTATGGTCGTTGCTTCCTTACAGGCACATTTGACCAGCATCACCATTTCTGTATACTAGTCTGAAAAAGGTATTGACAGCTGACCTTATCTTTTTCTTCACCCTTTAATCTTTATTGGCCTTGGCTACCATGTCTGATCAGTGATATGATATACATTTCTTCATATCATTGGTCAGATTCAAAATTGTACATTTCATGGTATTTTTAGCAAAAGGTGAAATACGTACAACACACCAACAAACACAATATATTGTACAATTGACCAGCATTGAGCCATACTGCACAGAGTAGAGGACGGTTGGTATTTAGGAAACAGTATTTTGAAGCGAGTTTTTGTGAGACTATACCATCGCGGTTTTCACGAATATACTATTCGATATTATTTTCCAGTATTGTATCGCATCATCATTCCATACCATATCATCGAGTGTCGGAAAGAGTATCTAGTCGCTAGTTATTAATCTTTGAAGTACTACGTTATTTTCTGTCCCAGTGCTTTGCTTTGGGTGTACAGGAATGGAATATGATCAAAATTTAAGGTGATGAATTTGTAAAGTATAGTTACAGCCGACGAGCCGACTTTAGTAACTAGCCGTGGTGAGAAAGATACGATAAAACTGTCAATGTTCCTATGTTTCGAAAGTCAGGTTAAAATTAAGGAGAAACTAGTTTTCCGTGATTTCACTTTTGCTATTGATAATTTATGATTTTGAAAGGTATTCGAAAGTATTGTTCAACCAAATGTCTCAATTTTGAGTGAAAATTTTGTAATTTGAAGTGAAAGCTTGTGAATCATATTTCATTCATTCTGGTTCAAGAAAAAATATTATCGACGAAAATGAATGATGAGGCTTCGGAATTTTATTATTTCAACTGAAAATTGCAGAATCAATAAAATTATCCAAGTCTTGAAAAATATGCGAAACAACTACTAAGTATATCATAGTTCGATTAATACTTTTTGAACCATTGCTTATCTTGAAAGGCATTTTTTTTCATCAAGAAGCAGTGTAAAATTGAAACACGAAATAGTTTTTGATCCATTGTTTTAAAATAACAGAAGTAGTGTCATGTCATATCATGAAATTCCAATAGCTTTCTTTTGATGGTAAGTACTGACTGAAAAAGCGGTGAATGCAATAAGACCAGCGCCATCTATGTGTTGAGCCCGAGACTTTTTAGCCCATATGTTGTATATAATAACAGTAACAAAAGGTTAGTTTTTGACGTTATAGGAGGCGTTACTATTTTATATATCACTCATAGGGTACGTTATTATTTTTTACTGTGTGTAAAAGCCAAATGGAATAAATTCATTATTTCGGTTACTGAAACATAATTTAAAAAATCCTGAAACACGTCAAATTTGTATTATGATTTGACATACTCCAACGAAAAAATGCTACCCCTACCTTCAGCCCCCGTCGAATGACAGGTACAACTCCCAATTTTTAAATGGGAAGTATAAGCTTGTGATATACAGGGCTTTTCATGATGAGCGTTAATTAGCCGTTTCTGGCAAACTATTTAACGGATCAACCTGAAAATTCCACAGTATGCATAAGTCAATATGACCTACACGCCTAAAATATTTTAGACGAAGCGGCGTTGTCGCTTCTACTAT
>WOGR01000375.1:0-26558 GCA_015342045.1 Leptinotarsa lineolata | reverse complement strand
GAAGATGTGCTTTTTGTAAAAATAAAACAACCAAGGCATGCGATCAATGTAAAGTTGCCCTCCATGATGAATGTTTTCTAGATTATCATAAATTAAAAAAAAGTTTCATGATAAATGTTTTCTGTATTATCATAAATAAAAAAAAGTTTGAAGTTTCTGTTATAAAATATAACTTTCAATAACAGTTGGGTTTTATTTTCCAACATCCAAGAAATGCATTCCTAATTTTAAGTATCATACAACAAAAAAGTACATCAATTTGCCCAAGTGGGTCGAAAATGACCCACATCATATTTCAAAAACTGACCTTCAAATTTTAATTTTCAGTATCAACCCATCATTAAAATGACATTTTCACCACATATAAAAGTTTCATCAAAAAAATTAAAAAGTTCTGGGCATAAATGGGTTAATCGTTTCTATGCATTTATTAATTATTTTTCATTTCTTTTTGCATGCGTTGTATTAATTATATAATTGTATTATAATAATAATAATATTTCTTCATTGAATAAAGAGAAATATCGACTAGAGAAAATTCAATGAATTTAAAAAGAAAGCTTCGTCAATTCCTTAAATTCACTAGAAATAATTTCATACAATTTATAGTTCAGCGAATTATTGAAAGACTTGTTAAGTCTATATTTGGGTACTCAGATGTTATGTGGTCCCCTGGTGTTATGCTGATGAATATCAAATTGTATAACCAGATTTGGTGAGCGACATATTCTTCGTTTTTTTGAATACTGGCCTGCAGATATTTCTTAATTTGGCATTGTTCACCTTTTCTGATCGTTTTTTGCCGAATAAATTAGTTCAATAGAAGTGAGAGAAGCAAAACTTTGCATCACTGCCGCTTCCAATTCGTATTTAGAATTGGTCAACATTTCAAAAATGAGATCTTCCGACTTTTCCCGGAGATAAAATTCCATAGGCGTTAGGTTCGGTGACCTAGCTAGCCAACGGTTGGGTCCTTGGTTGGCTATCCAACTATTACCAAAATTTGCAGCCAAACAGATGGTAATAATTGCAATGTTGTGAAGCGTAGCCCCGTTGTTGAAATTATAGTTTTTGATCTACATTATTGGCAATTCATCAACAAGGGTTTAATATTTCGCCTTTAAATTTCTAAATAACTCTGATATTTGAGGGTGCCATTGTAAATGAACGAGTGGACGATTCTACCTCTGAAAACACCTACCAACATACTAAAACCAAATCTGCTCCACAATAAAATGAGGATTTTGTTGTGCCCAGGTAGAAGAATTGTAGCGGTTCAAAATGCCGGCAGTACTTACACAAGCTTCGTTTGTCCAAATACAATTTAAAGAAAAATCACGCACTTGGTCACAACTTTCCAGAAACCACTGGCAAAAAGCCATGCGGCGTTAAAAATCTCCTGGTCTGAGTTGATGAACTCTTCTGGTCCTGTATGGCTTGAATTCGTTTTTTTCCGAAATCCTCCCAACGTAAGGTTTTGGTAGGCCTATTGATATTTTGAAATTTCGCGTTAACTTTTTGGGATTATTTTCAAAAGCTCCTCCTGAAACTAATATTTTTCCAATTTCATATCTCTATTCAATTCATCTAATTTTGGCCTTTTCTTTTTAAATTGACAACCATCAAGAAGGTTGTGTCGCAATCATGCGCAAATGTCTCTTGAAAGTTATCTTTTCTCTGGATACCTCTCGTGATACAAATTGCTTGCTGCTTTTGCATTTTTCCTGGTTTGTATGGAACAGACTGTCATATCCCATTTTTCATAATTTTCATATTTTATTACGAATTTGTTTGAATATTGAATGAAAACCACTAATTGAAAAGCGTCTTTACTGCCTAAATCAAAATTTGATAGCTACCAGTGAAAATTTGCATTCTGTTTTATCGCTGCATCGTTCAAAACCTACTTGAACCAAGTGTGTGTTTCAAAGTCAACATAAAAAATCCTAAAAGGTCTTTATTTCAAAGATGACTCTAGCGTAACATGAAGTGTGCATTATCGGAAAGGTAATTTCAAGCTCTATTGAAATATGCAGGAGTTTACAGGGTGTCTCATTGAAAAAATTGTTTTCCATCAATAATTTTTGTCTTATCGAGCAGGTATAGAGACGATTGATATACAGGGTGGGCAATCGAAAACTTGACATGGAGGTTTCGGGTACTAATCTTGCAAATCCTAAAAAACACTCAGACAGGTCGATTTTTATTGGGAGGAAAACAGTTTTTTCTCCATTGGAATTTCATTAAGAAAATGAGGCTGGAATTTTTGAGGACCGTATCGGTGCCCCATTGTTTTCAGAAGGCAATATAACCGGACAAATGTATCTGGAGCTTCTGAAAGATAATATTGATCCCCTTCTCACTGATATTGAAAATGACCACAATTATCGGGAGGATCTGTTAATATTTCAACAAGATGGGGCTCCTCCGCACTATGCTCTGCCTGTCCGGCAGTATTTAGAACAGACTTTTCTGGATCACTGGATTGGGAGACGGGGCACTATCCAGTGGCCACCACGATCACCAGACTTTTCGCCGTTAGATTTCTTTTTGTGAGTCATTTGAAAATCAGAATTTACTGTACTCCTCCTGCATCACTCGAAGATTTACGGCCACGAATCACAAATGAATGTTGCCAAATCACTCCAGAAATGCTCCACAATGTTCGAGAACGTTTCCAGCAGAATATCTATTATTGCATGGAAGCTGGAGTTGCCCATTTTGAGCATATGCTAACAAGAGAATGAAGTTAGTAACTTCCAATCTAAATTTACTATGGTTCGTCCAAATTGAAAAAAATGTACACCGTTGTTTAGAGAATTCCAAGATCTTTCAAACGATGTGCGACTCGCCTCCAGTTCCCTATTAAAATTCCAAGGGTTGGTCACCCCTCTGCTCTGGGGTTGAAGAGATGACGCTGTAAATAGGGAAAAAACTGTCCTCCTACCAAAAAAAATCGACCTGTCTGAGCGCTTTTGAGGAGGTCTTGGGTACCAATCTTCAGTACCCAAAACCTCCATGTCAAGTTTTCGATGGCCCACCCTGTATAATACAATTTCAATGTATCTTGGTTTCCAAAGCTTTCGCAATTCAGCATTATCGAATGTGTTATCCACAACACTATCTAGTGAATGGAATCACAGAAATAATACTGCCATAAATGTAGGCTTGTGCCAGCAGATTTAAAAAAAGAAGGATTAGTTATATGTCCATCCAGTATATCAGTACCGTGAGAATCGTGACAGTTCTTCGCAACTGGTTCCCAAGCACCTGTCGCATCACCACCGTCTCATTTATCCTTATATTAATGGATACATTTAATCGCAGGTGAACCCGTAAAATGAAGTTCTAGTAAAATATACAGAGTGCCACGATGTCAAACAACGCTTACAAACGCGAAAATACAAGTGCGTCGGCGAACGTTTTGATGTGCAAACAATGGTGGAAAGTGTGTTGGATGTACGGCGATCAAGAAAAGTATTACCGACAGCTTTACGGAAAGAAGTCATCGGAGAGTTTCGGAAAAGTCATTTCGGACAGTGATAAAAAGAGTTTTCAAGATTTTCAGAATTTGTACGAGAATACTGGCGTCGATCAAGTGACCGAAACGTCGCCTGTGAACGATGGTTTTAATTTCGATGAAATCAGGATGCCATCGCCTGAGCATGGCCGGGAAGGTTCTCCAGGAATAAGTTCGCTGGAGATCAGCAGAGGAATAGATGGGTAAGTTATCAATTTTTCACCACTCAGAAATATTGCAATATTCATGCAATACTGCGCTTATTGCCAAATGTCTCCGGCATTTTTGTTATATCTTCCATAAACACACCACTTGAAGACAAAAAATCAAATTCCAATATTCGTTCACTCTCTCGATTATTTTTTTTGTTTTTTCGTGAATATAATCACTTTTTTATATTTCATTCTAGAATAATTTCTAATTTTTGGTATTGGAGAAAAAAAATTAACTCTTATATCCATGAACAACTGTCAAATTGCAATGTCGTCTGCAGAGAATATTTGCTGATCAATTTTATCAATTATTGCAAGCGTCAACTTCATTCTCAAGAGTGGTATCAACGAAAGTTTGAAATCAAAGACATCACATCATTTGTTCATTATCTTCATGAGTGTTACTAGATTCATAATGATTATGATAATAATCGCCTTTACTTCTCACATAAATTTTACTCTTCATATTTGTGGCCATGAGCTGATAGAAAAGGGCGGGGTTAATTTCATTTGGAGACAAGATGTCCATTGAAATGATCTTCCACTCAACCCGATAAATGCCGCCCAAACTTTATCAACCTTAAAGCTATACATATGGCACAGCAATATTTTACGAAGCTGGAGGTTGGAACTCCCTCATCACTAAAGCACAAAATGACTTCAAAACAATCATTGACTAGCTCAGTTCCAAACTTTTGGTTATAAATTATTCTAAAACAAAATTCCTAGCCTTTTCAGTGAATAAAAAAATTTACCCAGTTTCCAAATCCTTGAAATTGGATGTGAAAACAACATCGTGAAAATCACACAAGCTACAGAAATAGTGTAATGATAGATACTCATCTACAATGGAACTTACACATTAGGAAATTAGTGCAAAAAATAAGAAGCCTATTGTCCAAATTCAAATACTTGAGGAACATTCTAGAAGAAAAACATCTTTTGATGCTGTATTACGCACTAGTGGAATCCCAACTGAGGAATGTCATAATAGCGTGGGGAGAGGCATATAATAAATACTATACATTTTTGTCCCAACTTTGGTCTGCTGCTCTTTTTATTTGTTTATTTTTTCCTCATTATTTCCAGTGTATTCATTTGATTCGTCAACATCACACCATAATATTATGTTACCAAACACAAGCTGATAATATCAGCTTTTGTGGAGTTTTTGTTTATTCTCAGCCTCATATTATTGAGTTTTTTTGTATCATTTGAATTTTCTATCAATTGACTTTCTGTATCTTTTCGCTATTATGAATAAACATTCAAGTTCCAGAGGTGAACAGTTGTATATAGTTGCATATTTGATATGAAAAACAACGTTTGAAAAGTTCAGTTTTGAACTTTGGTTGCGTTAGTGTAACTCTGAATCCTACATTCACGTTAGAGCGAAATGTGATTCTACGGTACAACGATGCATTACATCATTCTTAATAGAGAGACACAACATTATTCAAAACCTTGTATACAGTTCCATATACATTTATTACGAATTGAAGAAATTACTTTTCCCAGAGTCATATTCCTTTCGATCTGTTTCATTCAATCTCACTGAAGTGAACAAATGTATCCACTAACCATATCCTCACGACTAGAAAGCTACACGTAATCTGATCCGATAGAACGTGAAGTACCGTGCAGTCGGCATATCGTACATTAGATGTCAACTGCAGACACTCATCGAACTACAGTTTTTTCTACGAGTATTATCATCGTTATGAGTATAATATTTGCTATTTCCTCTATCGGGTCAAGCTTCGCTGAATCTCAATTGACATCCCGATGCATCTATCGACGTGATTGAATCTGAGGCAACGTTTATATTGATCACAATGGATGTTGTGGATGAACCTAACGTCTCGTTCGTGAGAGAAAATCGATTGAGGTTAATCAGTGTAAACGCGTTCCAGATGGGGATCACGAAAGTATTCTGAAAAATGTTAAATCCGTGTATGATGGTTGTAACAGAAGCAGCATGAAGTTTGTCAGAAACTTCATAAAAAAATATAGTCTTACCTATCAGAGTATTAGTGACATTATACTTATTTATTCATTCATTTACTAAACGAGGAATACAAACAGATTCAATAAAAAAAATTTTCCTATTCTACATACGAAAAATGGTGAGTAAACAATATCAAACTTTTACACTAGAAACGGATATGACATGAAAAAATTATGGGGAATTTTCAAAGTAAGAAAGAAAGCAATTAACTTCAAATTGAATACTTTGCAGAGATGGGTAAATCATGCAAAGACTTTTCTTTCAAATACAGACTGGGAGTAAAATCCCTCTCGAAAAATCTATGAACATTACACGATAGAAACATTCTTTCGAGTTAACTACTCTCAATTGCATCTCACAACAGGTATTGTCAGAAAAACTGGAATATTATGGTATCAGGAGTTGCTCACAAATTTTTTGAATCATGTCTGTCTCAATATGTCCACGCTGTTCATCATGATTCCCCATTATCCTCTTATCAATGATTTTACCTTTAGTGTTCCTCAAGGTTCAGTTCTAGAGCCACTTCTTTTCATTATCTTTGTTATTGAACGTATGCAAAAAACACTTTATTGTGAGATTTTCACTGAACAGTTCAACAAAAACGCAACACGTGTTTTTTGAATACGTTAGTTATGGATTTTCTTCAAGTATTGGCCAATTCCATCATAAATGTTAATAATTTCATCATATAATATATGATGAAATTATTAACATCAATCACATACATCAATCACATACAATTATTAACATCAATAACATATTATGTTATTGATCTTTCCTAATATCTTGAATATATCGATGGTATTTTGTTCGCAGACGACGCTTTACATTTTAATTAACTCTATACATTTTTGTATTAACTTAATTTCTCGAAATTGATTGTTTTTTCCTTTCTTTGAAGTATTCCCCTTTTTTGTATAAAGATGGGGAAGTAGGAAGCCAAAACCTTTCTTTCATATGTCTATAGATATAATGCAAAAACGGCATTTGAACTTTTCAACTGTAAGCTTTTCAGATTCACAATTACAAATAATCGAAACTACAGCTAAGAAACCCAAATCCAGCTAATAACCTAATAATAATAATAATTTTATGACAGCTTTGACAGTTCCAGAGAAATAGTATGGCTCTTATCGAGTGTTTCACATGGATTACTTATATGTTAATGATCAAAAAATTCTACGTTCAAAGGTTAGGCCAATCATTACCTCATTGAGGAGTTACTTACTCTTCAACTGCAATATCAACTGGCATGACGGGCTCTACGAGAGTGGTTGATCATATGTCAAGCATTGTATTCTGTGAATAGGTGGTACTATTATAGGCTTTGATAGCTAAAATGCTCATCGATAGCCAATAAGTGTACCCTGAGCTCCATTACAATTCTTTATTCCCTGGATGCACTTATATAGTGCTTTTAAGAAAAAGTATATATGAGAAGGATATGAGTTATCTATTTGTCACCGAACGTGAACAGTTCTAGCGCATACTGCGCATATTTTGTGAATGAAGTGAGGCGAACAACGAGTCGTAAATTATGGAAACAGCCATTCATTGAAACTATAAATTCTATATTATGCACACAGCAGGCCAGAACAACATAAATATTTATTTCGTCTGATTACTACAATAATTAATCTGTTTACAACGCATATCACGTCAGTATTCTGATTAATAGGAAACATTTGTTTTTCAACGACTCCGTGAAATTTGCTCTCATTTTCACTACGTTCAGTAATAGAAACTCAACGTTACAATATGTATTGAAAATAAAAAACAAAATAATCGAAGAAAAATGTTTTAAGTGAACAAATGTTGAGACGTTTTCACAATTTAAACAGATTTATCCACAGCTCCAATAGATTCTTATCAAAAATCAGTCTTTTCAAACTCTTATCTGTGAGTCCCAATGGTTGCTAATTCTGTCAATCTCAACTAGCTAGTAACTTTGGAATTTCCACTATATGGAAATCATATAATACAATTTTCCAGCTCCAGCTACAATTTTAAAATTACAAGACATTGTCTATTGAAAACACTTCACTATTCTTGTCATCAAATTGATGGATGTAGCCGTTACTACGTGGTGAAAGATCATCATGAAAAATGAGAAATGAAAATTTGCTATGTTTTTTACCACTTTTATTCGTAACTAAAGTTACTGCAGTTTAGTCCTATAAGGACATTTTCATGTAAAAGTTTGAAAATGTCCTTATAAGATGAAACTGCAGTAACCTTAGTTACAAATGAAAGTGGTAAAAACATAGAAAATTTTCATTTCTCATTTTTCATTCTTGTAATTTCTAATTAAAAAAAAATACCGACAATGGCTGGTAGGCTGGGCACGCCCCCTTTGAGCAAATGATGATTTCATAACGAGAAAAAGTTATTAAGGAGATAGTAACGGGTACTCTTCAAACATAATGGATGTGTTAATTAGAAAGAGAAAATTCAGTAAATCTTCGATTGAAGTCTCAAAATTTATAGTTTTTCGGAAGGAATCAAAATATACCAACGGATTGATTCAAATCTATGAGAAACTGAATATGAAAATGGCTTTCAAAATGGCCTGTAAATTAAAATAGGTGCTGGGAAAAGTCTCAGATTTATGAATTAGGATGTGTGATAAAAAATATGTTGGTCAAGCAATACTGACTATAATAGCTTTCTACATGAAACATGCTTCACGTATTCGATTTCATAGACCAGTAGCGTTCAGTGTTGCTCAACATGCCAAGGAGAAAGACCAAAAAATAAGTGAGAAATATTTGAATTTGTTGAGACCCGTACATGACAAGTTTTTTAGATGCCTTCTAAATGAACAGTGATAACGATTCCATTTCTGATTTCCAATGTTTCGCACTCTTACATTATTACAGATAGAAAATAGATGAACAGTAGGTGTCAGTCAGGTACTAAATAACAATTCTAACAATAATAGAATACTAGGAATTGATTCAATAACCCACATTAGGCATAATAAGTAGTTGAGTTGATCTCCTGATGATGTTAACTTGGTTTGCAAAACGCGCGTCGAAAAACAGCAGCAGTGTTTTCAATAAATCATCAAAACGTCATAGGCTCCAAATTCTACTTTAACATTAACTTCGACAGTACATGCTCATTGAATTAAAATTAGGCTTCCCTCTTTCAACTATCTTGCACCAAGCTAGATAGACAGAAGTGGCTAATACACTCGAGAGAGTTTTCAAATTGCTTCAACCGGGTTGTCCCCCACCCGTTTAGGCTCCTAAAAAAGGGTCTACATTTTACACATACTTGACCATACCCATCACATATTTTTTAGGACAATTCATAGCACTGTTCTGGGTATTGTTATTTTCAAATATTGAGTTGTATTAGTTTTAAGTTGCATCATTTTTCCAACTCATGAGATTTTTTCAATAATCCGTTAATGGTTCAGTTTTTTCCGTATCATTCTTTAATATTGGGTGGAAACATCAGATAGCGAAAATTGTTATAACCAAATATATGTAAGTGTAATTTTAAGTTCCATCCACGCTATTATGTTGTAATTAAGAGAAAATGGTCAGGTTAACAAATGCGTGAATGAAATTTTCACAATTTCTCACTTATATATTTCAATATGAGTTTCTTAGAGGCTATAGGTACGTTAGATAATAGTTTATCAAATACACGAAAGTAAAAGAGAAAAGTTTGTCGAAAATGTCACAGAAATAGAAAATGTTTTTTGTTTTCTGCTTTTGTTGAATGTTAATTGATGATGTTATTGTAAGTTTGAAAGAGGTTTTTTCCTTTAAATAACAGTACAGGATAAACCTTAAGGCGCTCTAACAGTGCGAAAGTAGTGATTCACACTTGAATCGCTGGAGATTAAATCCACTGGGAAAAAAGTTCTCAGGAAGTTCATTCCACATGGACTCAGTTCTCCAAATGAAAGAGTTTTTAAACAGCGAAGTTCGAGGTGTACTGAGTTGAACTTCAAAACGATGAGCAACCACAGTCCGTCGCGTATTTCTGATATGTACCGCTCTTGGTGGAATCAAATGTCCATTAAACACTTCCCGTGAAAGTATCTATAGAAGAGAGATAAATCTCCAGCCTTTCTTCCATGTTTAATTTACCTGTAAATGAACCTTGTTCATTCACAGGTAAATTAAAATAATAACCACTCGAAGTTTGTAATGCTCCTGAAAATATAAATTCGCCTACCAAAACTGCTTTCTATTTATGAGCGATATGGACAATTCTCTGCCAATTATTGTATTCACGTAGTTTTGACTGCCAGAATCATCGGTGAATTTTCAAAACCCTGTAAAACATAAAAGTAATGGACCATCGGTTTATTTTTAGCGCCTAGATTCGTCATTCAGCGGCGTGTAAGACATTCCTTCGCCTTTTTATATTAATTGCCTGCATGAGTGCTTAGATCAAGAATAGATCATGATTTGAAACAAAGTGGATTGGGTAATGTTTGTTGGAGTGTTGTATTGAAAACGTTCAGACTTGTAATAGGTTACAGATCACTATAAATTGGCCAGATAAATTTGCTTTTAGTGAAGTGCCACCTATTTTTCAATTTCAGGGCATAATAATAATGATAATGATGGTTGATTAGTTGTAAATCTTGACTGTTGACGTAAAATAACTGACAGAAATGTCAAGATACAAGAAGTTAACACAAAAAGTAAAATTTATTTAAAGACTCTTTTTCGTCATAAAAAAACTTGACCAAAATATTCATAATAGAAATAGTAGCTTATACTTTTGTACTTATCAAAAGTGACAAGGTTAAATTCATAAAAATAAGGCAAATTCAGTAATAATGTTTCGACACGCATGCAATATTTTTTCTCTCATATGTACAGTGCAGTAAAAGTTGTACCGAAAACTAGTTGAGTTTGTTTCAGTTATTGTCGTATATACCTACCATGGAATAGCCTTCAATACCAAATAAAACACTTGGGAATTCATTGGGCATATCGAGATCGCCACTCCTCGGTTCATGACCGTGCGTTCAATGGTTCTTTTCGAACGATTCATCTATTAATATATACAGGTCGTTTTTTAGCTGATCCCACCATTGCTATCTCGGAGAAGGTGAAACCTAAAAGGTTGGTTGAATCGGACAGAAGTTTCCTATTTTGGGGAACTAGAATAATCTCTTTTAACATCGAGAATACCAGTGTTTTTTAAATATTCGCCAAAAACTAGAATTGTCAAATTTCTTTCTTTGGCTCTGCCGCCTCCATTTCGAATGATATAAAAAAAGATAAGAGAAACCTTCAATACTGGTTTCATATTAGTTATAACCTGATATAAACCAATTTGCAATGCGACGTTGTGCTCATCAGATTTCATCAGCTTCATTTTTTTAAATAAGGCCTCTAGTTTTTTTCGTCGATTTTTGAAGCTACTGCAATGAAAAATTTCCCTAGATATTACAAAATTGTTTCTCGACGTTCTTCATTGAAGATAAGGTATTCGGCTCAACTTTTGGGCAATATTTACGAATTGAAAGAAACAATAAGGGGGACTTGCATGGCTATCACTCTACAAAAGCAAATTTCTAATTTAACCGATCTTGTGAGTCCTACCTTTTCTGAGATAGAAATAGTGGGATCAGCTTAAATAAAACGGCCTGTATATATCGAGGTACTTTTTTACGTAATTTCGTAGTATTTCCATATTGGAAATGGCCCCATGCCGACGCGGCGAATGAATGTACCTGGCACCTTGACATCGATACTGAGACGAAACCGAAATGCAGCGTCACGCCAACTCAAATCTAGAGAAATAATATAGTGAAATTAGATTCAAATGCGGGAAACTCCTAAAAAGGATTTTGAAATCTGCAATTTATATACCTATATAAAGTTAGCAAGGGGTTAGTTGAAATGAAATCTCGAGAATTTGTCGTGAAGAAAAATAATTTGTCTCGCCCCCATTTTTTATTAGGGATAGCTCTGCTAACTTTATATCAAGCACATCCACCCTAGTAAAATTTTCGATAAAACTTAAATTGATGAGCCATAAAGAATAAACCTAAAAATAAAAATTTCGACATGCGACTCACATCAACCGTGTACATGTGATCTAATGGAAAAGACCTCAACCATCAAATACTTAGGTGTTATGCTGGACCACCATTTCAGGTGGGATGAACACATAAGTCAAGTCACAAAAAGACTAAGAAAGATTATTCACACCTTTTATAACCTACGAGATATTCTAGATAGGAAGAATTTGAGAATGTGTTATACGTCTTTGGTTGAATCGGTAATACGGTATTGTATAATAGCTTGGGGTGGAACATTTCAGAGTACAATGCAAACAGTGCAAAATACCTTATTAAAAATAATATTCAAGAAAGAGATTGCATGCAAGTGATTCTCTTCATAGTGATACCAAATTACTAAACATCAGATCCTTATGTACTTTCTAAAGCCTGACATGGATTCATTCAAACATTGAAAAATGTGACCAACGTAAATCCAAATAAGTAGATTCACCGAACAAATACAACTGCCATTGTTTCACAAGGCTCACACTTGAAGATTTGTTTTTTTTTCGGTCCAAAACTCTACAATATGCTGCCAGCACCTCCGAAAAATGTACCAAATGTAAAAAAAATAAATAAATTATACCTCGCTGAAAATGCAACAGTGTTCAACAATATCTTTTGAATCCTCCAATACAAAAGTGACACAAATTTATCATATCATACGAAAATTCCAATTAGTATTCATTCATGGAATATCCGCTCTCACTTCTTCATTTGGTCCACTGCATTTACCTTCTCTCTCCAAAATATTATATAACCTATAGTATGACAAATTTTTGTTTTGTTTTCTATAGTCGTTAGGATTCATTCAAATTGAGAGAATAGGCACAATACAAGCATATTCTACGCTAGGTGTAATTCTCGACTTTTTGATGAATGCAAAATAGCACATAAATAGTTATTTATGTGTTATTTATGTAAGGTAAAATAGTTATTTATATAATGTAATTAATTACCTGAATTGAATAATGTAATAATTACCTGAATCAAATGAATTGAAATTTTCGCATTATACTTTGTATAATAATGCCACATAGTGCAATGATTTGCACGTATCTCTTTCGACAATCCTATTATGAAGAAAAAACATTTGTCGGGTAATTTTTTTTGAGTGATTCTGCTAACGTTAATGTTTACATTGCGGCGTTGCTACATAGTACATAATGAAGACAAAGGTTTGTTCATATTTTTTTGATATCTAGGGAGTTGCGACACTTATTCGACAAAAATTGTCGAGACAAATTATTTTTCTTACTGAATTGTTTCATCCTAGTTGCGACTCGCTTTGTAGACATGACAATTTGAAATGGAATTGAATTTCTTAGTTTGGACGGGTTTTTTTAACTAATTTTTCCGTACTAAAAGCAAATGTACCGAAGCAGAATAAAATCCCGTTGAGCGCGTTCCCATTCTAAACGCGGTCGGCTGACATTCCAGCAGACAGCTCCGGCCGATTGCAGCCGCCACGGGAACCGCACCCGATCTACGTCGGCGGCAACCATTGTGGAGAATTGAATATCGCGAAATAGCCGCCTCACTTTATAACACGTATCTTTGTCTAGCGTTACGAAGACTTCTTGACGTAGCAGGCCTCCTTCCAAACAGTTGAACGTATCGCGCGCCAGATGCCAAAAATGCACTTTTGCTTCTTGGCCACTGTTGCCAGGTGATGGTTTCTGAATTCTCTAGACAGTATGAACGATTTCGTACACATGTTTAGATTTATTTAAATCCGAAAGTTTTCAACTACCCTCACATGAATTGAACTTATTTTCAGAACTAGACCAGATGCTACTGGGTTTTTATACAGAAAAGTTTTTTTTTATTAGTTACTTGGGAGCTGTCTGACTTGTTCATTTCTTCCAAGTCTCCAGAAAACACTGCAGTCTTTTGGGCTATTGTTACAGAAAGGTTACCAAATTAAATTTTATACTTGAGTAGTTGACGTTCTACTGTAAATAACGATTACAGTACCTACATCAATACTTTCATATTATTGCATAATATATGCTGTATATAATCAATTTTAGGAAATGTTACAATTCATACGAAGTTCTGCACGGATTTAAACCTTAGAATGCAATGTTTGGTTATCAAATTCATTGAGTCGTGTACGAGGCTTGTCAAAAAAATATGAATTCTACTCGAGAGCAAAGAGCCAGAATTGAAAGTTCATACACAATATTTTTTTCATTTCTAAGAATTCATTTCCACAGAATTAACAAATTCAACTGTATTTATCGTACATGTAATCTAGGATGCACTGACAAGAAATGTTTGATTGAATATCAAAACCCGTTAGAACTTTTTATGAAACAGATGTCGTTAAAGAAAACATTTGAGTTTTTTCGATTATGGGAGAGCTATAAAACGCATTGATAAACTAAGTATTTGCTTATTTCCAAAATAAATGCATATTTATTCATTACTATTTAACTTGCAAAATGAGAAACAAAGGTTATCATTTCTTTATTAAACTGAAGAGATAGCAAAATTAAATTTATTTAATGGTTGAAAATGACAAAACCTCTTTTATTATTATAAGTTAATGCAGTTGCATATTTAAACATGATTTTTACGTCTGATAATTTTTTTTTAAAACTTGATATTTCCAAAAATAAGGATATTCAAGACTTTTTTTTGTGGCTTTTTTACTGAACAGTTATAGATACGTTATGGATTTCTATCAACTACAAACCAATTCCATCTCAAACAGGAAGATACTCTTGGAAAAAACATTTTTTTCGTTGAATATGTTACTGAAATAATTTGATTATGCGTAATGATAGATTTCCATTTGATTATGCGTAATGATAGATTTCCATTTCAGGTTGTCCTTGCAAGATTTTCCTATGAAAAATAACTTTTTCCTGAAATTGATAATAAAAAAAGTTTTTCATGTGGTTACAATTTACAATTAAAAGTTAGCCACTGGATGCTGAGAAAAAAAAACTAGAAAATTTTCTTGTTAGATCTAGATCAGTTCGACTACCACTCAGTTTTTTTCTTATTCTTTTTTTATCAGAGACCATTTGGTCAGGAATTTTACATTTAGAGTAAATAAGAATGTACCGTAGTTAAAAGCTGAATTCGTAAGAATATGTCATAAAAATGGACCTTGGTGGTTTCAATTTTCCTTCGAATTTTTCGTTATTTGAACAAAAAATCGTCTGGCAACGCTGCACTGGGCCGACCGCCAATCGCGCGTTTCCGGCGCCCACGAAGATTTCCGATCGCGCGTAAGATGGCAGACGGCCTCTTATTAAGCGTCGACCACATGGGTCGGGCGCAACGTGGTTGAGCTTTTTCCGAAGATTTTTCAATTCCGTCGGTAGAAACTCCCTCGAAATGGGAATGTAGTGTCGTGTGTGAATTTTTTTTGCGGTGCGCGATTTTTATTTTGTTGAAAAGTTTCGATTCTGACCTTGCCACCATACGAAATACAACATTTTATTGGAATCTGTCGCTGTTGTAATTTAAATTCGTTCATAAGTTGCCCGTATCAATTTCGAATGTGAAAGTGATTTGTAATCAATGTGATAAAAAAAAAACGGAGAAGGACCGTTTTTGGCGTGTCGAAAAAATGTGCGCTTCTCCCACACTAGCTATTTTCTCCCATCGTCACATCTAAGAATAGATAGATCTCCGAAATTTTTTTGTCGCGATGGACGGATGGACGCAAGTAAAGGGTAAATATCGACGTCTTGGCGGCTCCTTTTTACCTCGACATGCATGTACTTTAGAAAGTTGCGGGTCCGGTCTAGTAGATATATTTCGACGACCTTCTCTCTGCAGCCGGTCACCGCTTGCTGCTGGGACTTGTGCTTTATTTTTCCATTCATAGTGTAGCCGGCCAAGGATATGTGTCGGCCCGCGGAGCGGCGTTGCCGCTTCGGTAGAGGCGCCTCTGAATATCCGAACGGCGTTGTCGGATCGGCGAATATTGTTAGATCTAGGGACAATTTTGTGGGCAGCTACTTTTTAAGTACCGTGCCGCTTATATGTGAAGAGATGTGAGATGAAAGCGTTTTAAGTATCTATTTGCCCGAATCGTTTTGTCAGTTAAAAAGTGGCCTTTCAAAAGTGTTAATTTAGTGATCAACCAACAGTTTTTTTCTTGGTGCCATTTGTCAAGTACCTATATCTAAAAAATTAAGTTGGCAGGTTTTCGCCTCCACGCGAACGAAATTGCAGTTCCAATAAAACATTGCCTTTTTGCCAGAGTACCGTAAAAATGTGTTTAAATGACCTGCCAATGGGCTGATACATAGAAAATTTGCACGATTCATCAAAACGAACCCGTTCACTCCATTCCATTTGGGGTGAAAGAAAATATGTTTATTCAAAACAAAACTGTTATGATTTGTATTAATTAATTATGACATATTTGCCTACTATTAATTTTTTAAGATTTTTCTTATGAATTCATTTCAACGACGAATTCATATCCCAAGAAAAAATACAGTAAGGCTTCAAGAAAAAATTTCAACAATGAAAATATATTTATATGTTATGTCTTAAGTTGAAACCATATTGAAAACTTGTATATTATCGAAAATGGTTATTTCCATAAAACGATATGCAAGGGTTGAAACCTGAAATTCAACTTGATTGCTCAAGAGTAAATTATCTTGATTTTGACAATATCTAACATCATTACTATAAAAAGTTGATCAGAAATAAAAATTAAGTTCAAGTATGCAATCACATTAATTTATCGCATAACCAACATTTAATTACTGTATAACAAATTCATTAGTTTATAAAATATGTATTGATTTGATATTGTTAGTTGATGCAGTTGCACATTTTCAATTTTGATCAACTTTTTTGAAAAACAATATTCGATATTGTCAGAAATAGATGTACTCTACTCTTGAGCATCATTCATATTTTTTAACAAATCTCTTATAATACTGACAAAATTTGATAACTGATGGTTGTATTTTAGGTTTTGATTTATGCAGAACTTTTTATGGAGAATTCATTTTCCCTAAAATCAATAATGAAATAGTTTTCCAACTTTCTGAGACTTCTGTTTACACAGATGATGCACATACGCACACTTGATTTATCGCACAAGGCGTTGGATTGCAAGGGTTCGTTCTAGTTTCATTTTGAAGTATTCTCAGGGATATACCAAATTGATTTTTTCGCTAGAGAATGTAAATAGAGCAAGTTCAAGAATTTCTCGATTATTTAAGGCATATATGCTGATACAGAGTATTATTTAAGATGTCATTGTCTCCACTAATTTGCTTGTTTGCTCCGATTTCTATGACATTTTCAGAAATCTAAAATATGTGCCCCGAATATCTATAATACTCTTTATTCAAAATTGTATGAACCGATAATTATTGTAAGACTGGCAACGCTGTATTATCTCAATAAGCCGAGAGCAATGTTACCAATCGTCGGCGATTAGTTAGGCAAATTTTTCAGGATCTTAATTTGGAAAGTTTCTCTATTAGACCAGACCCTTTTGGTACGCCCCCATTGTGTGGATTTTAGACTTTTGTTCAGGGTGCTTTCATTTAAGGTGATCGGCTGGTCTTGCAGAGTGGAAATATTTTTTTGTCGTTTGAGCCGATAATAGCGCTAGCTATTAACCCTTAACTGGTAACGTGAAACTTTGAAACACAATTGGTAACGTGCAGTCTGGGAGACTGGCACTTTTTGGAAGCAAAAAAAATCTCCAATAATATTTTTTTCAAAATATATATTACGAACACTTAGGTACACATTATTTTGAAATATTTTTGCATACAAACTTGATCAAAAATAATTTCGCAATAATCTTTTTCAACTATAACGGAATTTGGTAGTGATTGATTTGTTTCTTCTTCCTCCGCACTTTCATCATTATCACTACCTTGAGATAACCCACCGTGACTGTCATGATCGGAAATTCCAAATTCATTCTCCGAAACATTGTCTATTTCATTGCAGTCACTATTTGTCTCGTTATACCAACACAAAAGAGTTGTCATCATAATCATCCTCCCCATAACGTACCCGTTTTGACGGACCCGCCATTACTTTGAGTCGCCAGAAATGCTTACGTGAAATAAAACGTGCCGTATCACGGACTGTGCTCAACTAAATACTAGATATTTCTCAGACGTCCTTTTCCCAAATTTTCTCCCAGTTGAAAGATAGGTGGGGCACCGATGGCTAATAGATTAGGTGGCGTGAATCGCAGAAAAGCGAGACCATTTTAGAAATACCTCGAAAATAAAAATGGCCGCAGTCCCACAGACGGCACGTTACCAGTTAAGGGTTAATAAAATTCAATTATTTACTTCGAAAATATTCTTTAGAGTAATTTGTGAAAATTCTACAAACAATAAGTTACTAAATACCTATAGTACTTATAGTAATTATTTTGACGTATCTCAGGCGCTCTGAAATATTAAAAGTTCATTAAACTTCGTTACCTAGTTGAAGAGGCCCTAAAATAGCAATTCAATTGAGGCAGCTACAAAATTGAATAAACTAATGAGATGCAGAATGACGTACCTTCCTTGAAAAAAAAAACAAATAAATAATTGAACTTCCTTCATTCAACAAAGGGCTTAATTTAGAGGAATTATTCAGCCAAGTTAACGACATGATCTTTAATATTTAAGATTGATATTTCACAACATATATATTTTGAAACTATTGTAAGCAAAATTCCTTATTCTAATAGTGGCAACACTCTGAATATTTTTAGATATTCTTATTTGAAATCTAATTTATAATTCTCATAAATTGTCTCGAATTTGATAACTCACTTATGCACTAAAAAACAAAAATTATAGGCATTCAATAATTGTACACTCGCAAATACTGTAATCATAAAAATAAAATAAGAGATCGGCAACTCTTAATTGCATTGGATGTAAAACTCAACTACTAAAAGTTTATTTACATAGTGCGGAAGAACTGTGAAATATTAAGTTGGACAAAATTTATGTAAAAAACCTAAATTCATATATTTATGGTCGAAATTTTGTATTTATGTAAAATTTTAAATTGCATGATTATGATACAAATAGTTCAAATACTTTCTGTTTTGTAATACATACTAACAAGAAAAATAATAACCCGATTTTAAACTGTAGTAAAAATATCGGCAACTATTTCGGAAATTACCGAAAAAAGTAAATTTCATCCTTAGCAAAAAACACTTCCTTGAAATTACAAATGGTCCTATGGCACATATTTTTTTAAATGAGATATATTTAATCTGGTTCCATTTGTCCTCAAAATTAGAAACCATTATTTTCCTATTCAGATTCGTTATCTGAAAGTAATTGAAGTTATTGAATGTTTGGATGATTTTTTAAAACGAAATAGTGTTTAAAGTAACACAACTTTTGACTTTCCTCCAGATATCTACTACACTATTGGCAGAAACTGTGATACTCCAAATATCAAAATTCTTAAATGTATCCATATTAACAAAATCATGAACATTTACTACTCGCTAATAACTACTAGGTTGATGCGAATATGCCTAAAAAAAAGACAACTGAGTGTTGCCCTTACTTTTAATTGTAATGTCCCAAAGAAGTTCGATTTTTAGTTATGTTATGAAAAACAAATAATTAATTTTATGTTCATGCCTCCCTATGTTTCATAACAACATACATGTCTTACAGGTCCAAAGTACAAGCAGGTAAATTCTCTGATGTAATTTGAATCGTTGAACTGTGTCAAATTGCACAACATTGAGACGATATTTTAGTATGTCTCTCCTCATGGGATATTCAATTATGGTTAGATAAAAATCTGATACTTGAACTATTGAACAAAATCAATGAGCCCCTTTACGAACCACGTGATTTTTGTCGGTTGATCAACGATTTTGTTTAATGCCCCAACGTTATATTGAATTGGTCTGTGAGGCAAACAAGTCGTTTCCATATTTATGCTAGTCTCTCGCCACATCCTCGGCCTTATCGAGAAGTTAGTTTCGTTTGTGCAAACAAGAAACAAGAGGGTACTCGGGTCAATAACAAGTCGAATTAAAATTCCCAAATAATTTAAAGTGTTGTCGGACTGTCTTCAGAATTTATTCCATTGTATTTTGTTGTCGCGTTTTTTGATATTTTTATCGGGTTGTCGGTAGGAAGTGGTGCCTGCGTCAATCATTTTTTTTAATTTATCATTCAAGTTATTTTTACCCTCAAGAGTGGTGAAAATTATTTGAAAAAATCAAAAAGTACTGGAAAAAATTAAAATTTCAAAATGAAAATCGAAAAATGATTTTGTCAAATGTTGAAAAAAATTCCACTGATGTTGTTTTATTAGTTCATTTCACTTAGTTGAATTGTTTTGCTTTCTTTTAATGGATGGGATACAAAATGGGTTTGTCCTAATTGAAAAGACTGCTGACTATTGCTAATTCTTGTGGATTTATCAAATGTTTTTCTTATCAGTTTACTTATTCAAAGTATAGACAATTCAATCTTTAAAGAAAGTATTATTAGGATACAGCAGTTTTCCACTGATACTTCCTGCATTGAAATAAACTTTCTGAAATCTGACAAATTTTGGTTTTTCTTAATGAAAGTGAAAACTGTTGTGTAAATTTCAAAATAAAAAAAGAAAATAGAATACTGAAAAAGGAAAAACTGAAGTACAAGGGGAAATTTTTTATTGCAGAAACCTATTTGAAATGCCACTTCGCAAAGTAGTTTTTCAAAACTGTACATCACTCCAATCATTAAGGTCACTTACAATGATCATAAGTAAAATCTTATTGATGGAATGTGATTTGGTATTGAAAACATGTTTAGAGTTACTTATTGTTAAATATGATCGACGTGACATTGAAAAAGGATTACATTCCTCGGGTATTTCAAAACATCATTTGTTTCAACAATTCCTCATGTGAAATCAATTGAAACCAACAACCTTTTGGTATTTATAGTTTGCGGTAAGTAGGTAAATATTTGCACGCGTCATGAAGTGCTATAAGGTGAAGCGCGGCCTTCGACTCGCTATTTATAGATAAGCGACGCCGGCCCCTCGGCCGGTACCGCCGTAACCGCTATGTCCCTGCATTTTAAATCTGTAATATATTCGAAACAATTCATTTAAATTACACGCTGTAAAGGACCATATTGATCTATATTGGATGCACACTGTGTTTAGGATACTTAATTTGATAACGATTAATGGTGTATTGCTTAAAATCGTTTCTTAAATAAGTCATTATTTCTGGAGGATAAAAAATGTTTATTGTGGGTTATCCCAAATATGAAATATACATGAGACATATACATCGCAGTTTTTTGTAGGTTTAAGATTTACAATACTGTAGTACATTATTTTGATCTATCTCATAGGGTTCAGCTAGCGTTTGCAATGTAAACGCAAAAAATTTATATACATATAACCCTTTCTCTATTAAAAAAAACGCATCAAAATCAGTTGCGACTTTGTTTTATGCTATGTAGTGGTACGAAAGACGAGCCATTTTTATTCAGCTGGAATGAGTTGAATTTTAAAATTTTTAGAAAAAGTTTTACTGACTTACTAGTATACTAATGAAATAGTATAAAATATCAGTAAGTTTTGATATGGATTTTCACTAAGTACTTGTGATACACTGTTGTTTTGGAACCTTTGGTGTAGTAATGATTCTTACTGGAGTTTTATCCCAACACTAAATCGTTATTTTTAACACCTCGACACGTGTTTCGATCATCAAGTGATCGTCTTCAAGAGGAAGATTGAACTAAATTCTAGATACAGATGTTGTCCTATTTATAATTTGGATTTCTTTGCTATTTACCTGCATAACAGGGTTGCCAATCCACTGGTCAGTAATTCTGATAACTAAAATATCACTAAGATTAGTCAGACAAGTTAACAACAGGCATCTAGATGTTTATGAGAGCTTAGGAATAAGTAAATATAACAATATTATGAATAACGATAGTGGGCCAATTTCCAAATAGTTTACTATATAATCTGTTGAAATATTTTAGTTATCAGTCATTAATGCATAATTCATTAGTGCGCTTTTACTGTATCTCAGTGACAAACATCCAGATGATAATTTTGAGTTATCTAATATGATCATCAAATATATCATTTTTATCAAATTATACTGCTAGAATTGAAGAAGATATTGATATTCAGTGAAGGAAGATTGTTATCCTTTATACATATCAGTAAGTTGTCCCTTGCAGGATGTTACGATCCTTGTAAAGTTACAATGTTACTGCCAAAATTGAAAAATGTCACTTATTTCTTATTTGTATTGACTTATTTCTTATTTGTATTGACTTATTTCTTTTTTGTATTGGAAGTACTATCAGTTTTAATCTTGAACAATGAAATACATGCACCCAAGAATAAAAGTGATCCTAGTTAGTCCACTCCGAGACCTTCCTGGAAAATTTTGCCAGACAGAACCGATGTTCTTAAAAATATAAATGAAATGGGAAAGAACGTTTTTGGCTTTCTACCACTCCGTCTTGATACAAAAAAAAACTATGTGGGCATCTTCCAAAGAAAGGAAGGAAGGAAGCATTCAATTTCAAAAAACTAACTCTATATAGAGATGTATAGATCATGCAAAGAAGTGAGTAATGTAGAATCCAATCAGATATCATTCACAGGATTCCTACACAATATAATTAATGAACGAAGTAAAATTTCACTTACACTGTCATCCTCACTTAGACATCGGATGTTTCGCCTTGCCTCATCGGCTCTTCAGCAAATATGAATATTATAAGAAAAAAAACACACACTTCGTCCATGAAATTACGAGTTTTTTTGTCACGGAATAGGTAAAATCCACCCATGTCATCGATGACAGCACGTGAATAACATTCATTCGCTAAATAAAATGTTTTTTCAAGCACATTGTAGAAGGTTCTATGAGTGAAATAGTGAAATGTTCGTAATCGTCAATGATTTTCTCTTATGTTGCCTTATTTGTTGCAGCTAAAAAACAAAATGCCTCGCGAGCAGCTTCGAAACAGCAGCAGCAGCAACAACAATCTGCCTCCCACAACAATAATCACAAACAGGCGCCGGCTGCTGCCCCTACGCCTCAGCCAGCCAAACCCGCTGGCGGCGGAAAGACCCACAAGAAGAACGAGCTGAACCAAAAGGGGGCAAACAAGGAAGGCACTGACATGGATGCCTTCAACGACAATGTCAACGTCGTCAAAGAGGAGATTAACGCTAACGTAACAACCGCCCCTGCCCCCATTCCCAGCCCGCCACGAACTAATGACATCAACGCCAATTCGGTGCCGGAGATGGAGACGACGCCCGTCGCGAAGCCAGATGTGCACGTCAACTTGCCGGCGAAGAAAGCAGAGACCGAGGAAGTAAAGCCCAATGCAGTCTCGAAACCTCTTCCAGAACCCGTCTTGGCCCCATCGAAACCAGCCTTGGCTCCTTCGAAACCCGCCTTAGCTCCTTTGAAACCCGCCAAAATCAACACCAAGTTTGACATTACCAGCATCGTTACGGAAAAACCGAAAAACATCAAACCGTTTATCAGCACCGTCGAAAGTCATGATGAGACAGACAGGGCGAGGGCCATCTCAAATGACAGGTTGTCGTCGCAGATTAAGAACGACGCCGGCGCCTGCGCCATGAATAACGTCTCCAAGCTCGACCCCAAGTTACCTTACAGGGAGGGTAAGTGATCTTTTTCTTTTTAATGGATGTTAGGAGCTTCGAAATCTGCTAGATATGAAAGGTTGGAGTATTTATATATTGTGAATTATATGGGCCCCGTGAAGGAACATTGCGGTACTCCCACTGTATACAGGAATTTAGGGTTATATATTTCGGGTTTTTAATTGATTTTTTAATTTCCATGGCTTCCAACAAACTCATTTTCTTCCCTTTATTACACGTGTGTAGAATTTCGAGATTATCTCTTGTGTTTTGATTCTTGCAGATATACATACATTGTAGATTTTTTTGTCCAAACTGACGTGTTGTTCACGGACCTTTAGTCAATATTTCTACCGGTTTAGCCTGTATATACTGCTGAGCATTCTCCATGTTCTATTCTATATTATCCTGAATTTTTCCATTCTATCTCGTTGATACATTTAGATTTCAAATGTATTAGTGAGTTTTTATACTTGATAATGGGATAAAACCCGAAACCGGTCGTAAAAATAGACAAAATCAGACAAAAGTGTTTTCATTCATTTCATTTGAAGTGATCATGAATTTCCGCAAAATAAACAAGTCATGAATTTCATGAATTACACGAATTATAAGTGCAACATTCAGTTTTATTCAATCATTAGTATTGTGATTTATACATTTTTAAAACTTCCACTCC
This sequence comes from Leptinotarsa lineolata, assembly GCA_015342045.1. Classification (NCBI taxonomy): domain Eukaryota; kingdom Metazoa; phylum Arthropoda; class Insecta; order Coleoptera; family Chrysomelidae; genus Leptinotarsa; species Leptinotarsa lineolata. The sequence continues at coordinate 2,450 of WOGR01000375.1, read as the reverse complement.
GATGATGAAGATTTAGTTTTCTCTTTTACTAAATGGAAAAAAGAATGAATACTACACAAATATCTACAGGCTCTCATTCCAGTAAAAAAGAACACAGTCCCAGCTCCTCCTTACCATTTTCCCAAGGTAATGGAGGCGTTTTAGTACTGTAAGATTAAAGACTGCCCAACTTTTTTATCCGATTCAGATCATGAAAGGCATAAATATACAAGGCAGTAACATAATCTCATTTAAACATAAAATTGTTTGTGTTATCATCGAATACCGTTTGACTGTGTGATGTTTCAGGTCAATGGTCGCCAGCCAACCCCAACGGTGCGAAGGTTTACCATCGCGACTTTCTTTTAGCTCTGAGAAATGCTCCAGCAAGTCTGAAAGTTCCGGAAAACATTCCGGACGTTATATTGGCTGATGAAAGAGGCGTAAGTATTTTTTTATTCTACTTGCTTCATTATGTTTGTTTCAAAGACTTGACACAATCATCAAATTCAGTGAATTATTTTGTTGAATTACGGTTGACAAATTGATTTTTTTCAGGGTCTCAGTGATGGAAGGTCTTCAATGGGTGGCAGATCCTCAGATTTTGTCCCTAACTACAATAATTATGGAAGTAGATCGAACTCACTAAGAGGGGTAAGTGTATACTTTATTGCTATAAAAAATATGTATTTTTCAAGATTTTTTCTTTGAGCATTTTCGAATCTTTAATTTGATGTTTCATCTAATATTTTAAAAGTAATACAAATTATGAATCATCAAAAAAAAATTCATTGGCGCTCCGGGGCGACTTATTGATTCTTATCGAATTATTTTCTTCTATTTTTCACAGCAGCAATATGCTGTTGATTTTTTATATTTTGAATTGCCTTTTTGTTTTTATTGAATCTTTTCAATTTTCAGTTTTTCTGCATATATTTTTATGTTTTCATACTTATGTTTTTTTATTATATTCTTTTCCATTCTTTATCTTTGGTATTATCTTGGTTCTCTTATATTTTATAAAACTTATTATTTCTTACCAATTTGTGTATTTTTTCTTGGTGTTGCTTTTTCTATTTTTCATTTTATTTTTTCATATAGTCAATTGATTAATTTTTATTTTACAATCTGAATTTGATTCTTTTTTCACTTCTACGTTTTTCTTTTGTTTTTATCTGTTTCATATCTTTCCAAATCAACGTTTCTTATTGATATAGACAGGATGAAACTCCAGGAACTGCATCGATAGATAGTGGGAAAACTATTATTAGGAAAAAACTGAAAATATGACAGTATACTATGGGGGCAACTCCGTTAAAATATTTTCAAAATGGCGACACTTCCGGTTATACCGGAAGTAGCTGTAAACTTCGTTAATTTAAATGGAATACCCTATTAACATTTTTGGATTATACATCAGAATCTGAATGCTTTTTGTGTATAATGTTCATATCTAAGTCTAACAATTTTTGACACATTCAAGTTTTTATGTCAAAAATGATGCTTGCAGATCCTACCCAATAATAATCAATCTTATAAGGAAACTTTTATCATTATATTTTTGATGGTTTCTTTGTAGAGTAGAACCAAATTTACTAGACTCCATATGAAATTTTCGATAATTATTACAGGGTGGTCAAAAAATAAGAATATAGATTAAATTTATTAAACCGTCTAAAGTTACTTTTTTCAAATGGAAATGATTTAAATGTATTCAGCATTAAAAATATGGGTAACTTTTTATAAAGATACCTATTCCGAAAAATATTATATTGCAAGTATTTCAAAAACCACTAATTTTCAAAGGTATCCCTTCACAGTTACTCTTATTTTTAATGCTTAATAAGATTGAATCATAAAAATGGAGTGTTTCCATTTGAAAAAGGTAACTTCAGACGGTTTATCAAATTTCATTTATATTCTTATTTTTTGACCACCCTGTATTAATAATCATCGAAATTTCATCAATTTTGGTTCCAGTTTTCCACGAACCCGACCAAAACAATGATGAAGGTTTCGTTAAAGGAAAAATTGATAATTATTGTAGGATCTGCAAACCTCATTTTTGACTGATTTGAAATCCCTGAAATAAACAATACAATTGAAAATTAAAAGAATAGCTGAAAATGGCAATATTAAGCAAAAAACCTGAAAAGAATTCACAGTGAAATAAAATACGAGTGAAAAAAAATAAAAATTAATATAATTAAAAGTTGAGTGATTTCAAACCACGTTACTTCACGACGTTTCGATTGTTAGTATCTACAATCGTCTTCCGAGAGATGACTATTTATGGGTCTTTCGAGTACTTTCACTTGACTGACCCCTCCTTTCACTTATCACTTATCTCGTCTCTCTGCTTCACTGGTTTAGCGGGAGATGACCGTTTGGCGGGAGTTGGCCATTTTCTCTTTGATCATGGGTTTCCTTACGTTGCGTATCTCTACGCTAGCTTGGCTGAATACGTTGTT
>WOGR01000374.1:0-26563 GCA_015342045.1 Leptinotarsa lineolata | reverse complement strand
TGCCCTTTCCATCTGACACTGGGCGATCACGTGAACATCACGCTTCGGTTTTGTTTTGTTTTACTCTATCTTGGATTTGGATAGACTTTATTGCAATCTATATGTCAACAAAAATGTTTGTTTTCTTGAGACAATTGAAAATGTATGTTATAATAATAATAAATGTTCATTTTTCAGTTAAAAAGCATAAGTGTATAAATACACCCATGTGGTAACTGACATAGACGTCATAATCAATACGTAAACAAACAATAAATCAGTATAAAAAAGGATTTGAAGAATATGGACATATTAAACATCTTAAGACTATTATAAAATACTTAGTCTTTGACTAGAGTAGAGGCTGGTATGGGAAATCTTAGGTCATTAGCTTGAGGAATGTCATAATTATTAGAGTAGCTGCTAAATATCCGTGTATGTTTTGTATGTTTGTCAATCGACCACACTGTTTCTAAAATGAAGATTCCAAGGACTGTCAAAACAAGAATTTGCAGAAGTCTCGACTTTTGGCATTGCACATGAATCTTATAGCTCTTTTCTGTATAATAAAAACAGTCTGCAACTGAGTTTTGCAACATACTTCCCAGAAAGGAATTACATTCCTTGAATGAGTGACAAATAAGCCGATTTAGCGGCAGACAAACCAAGTTCCTTATGAGTTACCCCCAAAAATTTAGATCTAGGTCTGTTTTCAATCATCTTGTCTGTATTTCACAGGTGGTGTTCCAGACGACCGCCCAAGACTAATTTTCTAGTGCCTGTTCCCCCTCTGAAAGGGGACGAGTGGCACAATATGACGGTACTGCCTTACTTGGTCGACCATTACTACGAAGACATGGGTGACAGCTTGAACGACGCCCAGTACTTTACCGAGCACGAACTCAACGGTAATGATCAGTTGTTTCTGTAGTCGCTAGTAGATTATTTAAAAAAGTAAGTTATCTCGGAGTTATCTTCGGGAAGCTTCCCTGTTTGTTTGCTGCTTAATAGGCTGCGAAGTTTTGTGTGAACGATTTCTTATGCGTTCATTATTGGCCAACATAGGTAGTTTTCTAACAAAAAAAAAAATTGATAACAGCGTAAAAGTTTGGAAAAAAAAAGCGTATGGACTTTCTCGTTCCCCATCAATAAACAAAACGTGAGAGAAAACAACAAAAAACTAATCTTCCCTAGAAATATTTCCTTTACATTATTCAAAAGCATAAAAGTATTTATAAAGGAATGGAAATAGAGTGTTCGTCAAGGGAAAAGTCAAATAATGTCGATTCAAGGTACGGGAGGATGAAATGGGGTGAATTTTAGGGGTGGAAATTGGATTTTCTCGATGTCTGTCGAAATTAGACTGAAAAAATTTAGATGTGAAAGTTTTGGCTAAAATAAAGAACTTTTATATAAACAATTTTTTCAAAGAACCTGAAAGTTGATTCACGTTAAGTGGGATAAAATGGGGTGAACTTTTAGGGGTAGAAAATGGTTTTCCATAATTGGCACCCAAAAGCTTTAGGTAATAAAAAATTGTACAACTTTTGTGGGAACATGATTCAGAATTTGTCTATAAACATTTTTTTATTTTTTATTGTCGTCACTAAAATGCTTATTTTTCTCGAAATTTATTAGAAACGTACCTTTTTGTATCTCTAAAAAACTATACATTATATTTAAAATGATATAATAATATATTTAAAATTTCAGTAAGATGTTAAACCTTGACAAAAACTCTACTTAAAACAATTTATAAAGGTGATCGAAAAAATATTTCAAATTATCCTCCGTTTAAATATTAATATTGGTTTCAATAATTTTCAATATGCATTCCAACCAAATTCAAATGCTCAGTCAGCTAAACATATTTGCATATTACATGCCTAAGTTCAGGTGAAAAACACCTTGCCCCTTGCCTCTCATGTGAACATACAACTTTAAAGGTCGTACCTATAACGTTCACATGAGAGGCAACATATTCAGGAGAGGTGCATATGACATGACCAAGGTCAGGTGAATAACACCTTACCCTTGCCTCTCTTCAGCCTACGACTTTGTAGGTCGTGCCACAACGTTTACATGAGAGGCAACATATTCCGGAGGGGTGCATATGACATGCCCAAGGTCAGGTGAAAAATACATTACCCCTTGCCTCTCATGTGAATCTACGACTTTGTAGGTCGTACCTACAACTTTCACATGATAGGCAATACATTTCGGAGAGGTGCATATTACATGTCCAAGTTTAGGTGGAAAGCACCTTACTCCCTTGCCTTTCATGTGAACCTACGACTTTGTAGGTGGTACTTACAGCGTTCACATGAGTCAACATATTCCAGAGGTGCATATGAAATGCCCAAGTTCAGGTGAAAAACACCTTACTCCTTGCCTCTCATGAGAGGTCTCTCATGTGAACGTTGTAGGTACGCCTACAGTCGAAGGTTAACATGAGAGGCAAGGGGTAAGGTGTTTTTCACCTGAACTTGGGCATGTCATATGCACCTCTCCGGAATATGTTAATTATTCTGACTCTCACCCCGGAGTATATGTTCGTGGAGTTGTTTCCGGACTTTGTCTGCGGGTGGCGCAGTGGACATCATACTAAATCAACTGCAGATAGAGCTTATGACTAGTTGGAATTAATTTTGTTTGTTTGGGATACTCAGACGGTTCACTCCGTCTGAAATGACCTTTCCGGTACTGACAAGGAGCAAGTACTTCGAAACCGGTATACCTACAAAATCGTAGGTTCAAATGAGAGGCAAGACTTTCTTCTTGTTATGAGCAAAATATTTTCTTTCCTTTCTCACAATTTTCATGTCCTTATTTAATTTTTTTTTGCTTTTCTAGCTGGTGCTGTTTGGTTTGATGACAAAACAAAATGAATAGAGATCAATTTGTGTGCTTCTGGGAACATTCAATATTTGTTCTGGGCTACACTTTGCTAAATGTTCCCTAACTTTTCAATATTTTTCCCACACTTTCCGTTGGCTCCAAGTTTTTACTTATTTTCAGAAGCCGAAAGGCATCAACAACCTGGTCATTCGTACGGGAACGCTCAACTAAGCCAAAGTTCGAAGAGGGCCAGTAGGTGGAAGAAACCAATATCTTGTATATCGGTGAGGAGTTTTCCGGGGTGCAAGCAATCGTGACAAATCTTTTTTTATACCTCTCTTTGTAATTATTTTGTTACTATCTTATTTTTCACAAGGGAGTCCCGACTGGTATTAAATACATTGTTAATATTTGTAAATTTATGTCTGTTGTACAATCAAATATGTTTAACATTTTTGTTGGATTTCTACTCACAAAATCAAATGTATTCCATATAGTAGTCTCCGTTTTCTATTATTGCGAGAGAGCATGAGTGCCATATTCAGAAAATAATATAAATAAAAGAATTTATAATAAGTGCAGTTGTTCTTACTAAATTGTACGAATGGAATTGGTTTTTGAAATTGGCGGGTGTTCCATGTACACTGTCACATGACACAGAACACACTCTAAGCACGGAGCACATCGCAGAAAGACTTTTCTAAGTGAAGTTCTGTTGGCCAAATGCGCCATACGAAAGCAAAGGCCAAGAAAATCTAGAGAGAGAAGTGAAGTTCTGGACTACTTTTTACCAATAAATTTGAATAGTTTTACTTCTAGAAATGACTGACTTGTCAGTAACGAAATCGAACAATATTTTGAAAATTTTCCAAATTATTGGTGTTGTTTTCATTGAATCTCTTTAAATGAAATTGTCAACTCTATATTAAAGCTTAATTACCATGGATAGATATCAGTATAAAGTCCAACAGTAGAGAAAGAAGGATATTGCTAGTGATACTAATGGTTGAAAAAAAAATAGATCGATTCTGGGAAAACGAGGAAAATGGAGCTGCTGAGAAGTAAAAAGCTGATTGATGTGAGATATATATGGATTAACTCCTGAAAGTTTATATTTTCGAAAAGCTAATGAAGAATTGAATTTCAGTTTGGTTATATTTTTTATTATATATTTTTTTATCCGTGTTAATACAGTTTGTGTGGTGCAGCTATCAATCCAACTGGGTGCCAGCCGCTGGAGAAAAAACGCATTCATAAAATAAAGTTACCTTTTCATCACTGTCTCCATACCGCTATATTTTTGGAGGCTGAAATTGTGTATGCAGGTTCATTTTATATTGTAAATGTACAATAAAAATTTATTTTCAGATATTATAACTGGGGTGCCAGCCGCGGGGGAAAAGGGACGTCCATAAAACAAAATTGTCTTTTCATCACTGTTTCTCCATGCTTTCCGGTGGGTAAATTTATATCTAGTATCAGCATTGAACCCATGCGGAGCCGCTAGTAATACATAAACGAATTGCTAAAATATAGAAAGTGTTAATTCAGAAAGCAGAGATCAAAAATCTAAGTCGAACACTGACATAGAACTCTTAACTGTCGATTGTTGAAAATAGGGATTCCGTGTTCTGATTGGTTTGTCCTTGAGCACAGAACTATAATCTAAGTTATAGTTCTGTGTCAAGAGAAATTCCACCAAGAGATGAAATGCACTTACAGCTTGTCAAATATAGGAAGAAGTTTGAGAATTTCTGCTCTCTCTCTCTCTCTAGATTGTACGGTACTAGCGAAAGAGAGAGGGATCAGAAATTCTCAAACCTCTTCCTTTATTTGACAAGCTGTACAGCACAAACACAGAATTGTTTACTATTCTGTGTCACAAACCACCTTTGAGTAAGTGGTTTGTGACTTACAGCAGCGACAGAATAAAATTTAATCTAAGCGTTTACGAAACGGCAATTGTGAATGAATACAGAATGCATGTTAATTTTGCACTTTATGTTTTCAAAGAATGTTTGCGTTACTTTTGCTCTTGTCAATGTCACCAAATCTTCATGTTTCGAAAAATTTTCAATTCTATTCATATGACTTTGGTGTCCTGTGCATGCAGTCCTAAAATGGATAATACAGGTCTTTCACAGTTCTCAGCAACTACATTTGTTGTAATCTATGATGGATAAGGAGAACGAGAGATTGATATACAATTTTCATGTTAACCTTGGCTTAATGCGCTTGATTGGAAGCAAATGCCAAAAACATTGAGAGAGAAAGATATCATATTAACCTCATTTAGGCTTTTCATTTTTAATCTTTTTTTTAAGATAAAAATGTGATAAGTAATCATTAGTCGACATTGACCAATTATTTTGTTTACTAATAACTTTGTTCATTACCTAACAAGAGATTACCATGACGTTTTATTCAGTGATAGTGACTGTACATAGCTTGTGTAACAAGTCACTAAAATGCCTGAATTTGTACTATTCCACTAAGAGAAATGGTATTATATTTAGAAAATTTAGCAGTATGGCTCAAAAAATTAGTCAAAACAAGACTTACATAGCAGTAGAAATTCCCATAATAGAAAAAAATGCTGCCAAAGGAATACCAAAAATATTCAAAAGAAGCAAAAGTAGCACCCCGAAAAGGGATCCAGTAGTGAACAAATCGGAACTCAGAAGACTATTTTCGTTGGCAAAACCAGAGAAATGGAAGCTGGGCACAGCTATAGGCTTCCTATTGGTGTCGAGCTCCGTAACAATGACCATACCGTTTAGCTTAGGAAAGGTACTAGACATAATTTACACAAGCAGTGAAGATAGTAACGAGGCAAGAACGAGACTGAATAAAGTATGCGGTATTTTACTGGGTGTTTTTGTATTGGGTGCCATTTGTAACTATGGGAGAGTGTACTTCATGTCTACCGCAGGGTACCGAATGACTAACGCCCTCAGGAGGCAGGTCTTCAGTTCGATATTAAGACAGGAACAGGGCTGGTTCGATAAGAGACCGACGGGCGAACTGATAAACAGGTTGTCTGCTGATACCCAGATTGTGGGGACGGCTTTGTCTCAAAACATCTCCGACGGGTTACGCTCTTTCGTGATGGTTTGTGCAGGCACAGGCATGATGTTTTACATGTCTCCAGAGCTGGCATTGGTAGGCCTAGCGATTGTGCCTCCTGTAGCTGGCATAGCAGTTATTTACGGACGGTTTGTAAGAAACATTTCCAGGAAGCTACAGGACTCTCTGGCGGAGTCTACAAAGGTATGTATAACTTTTCATTAGCAAAAATGTTCTTGACATTCAAAATTTACTAAAACAACCCAGGTGGATTGAACCTTCTCCATGGTTTCAATGATAATTATTTCTAGGTTAGATTCTAGACGAGTTATTCAAATCAGTTTGATTGTTCATGGGATATTGTAGTCAAATATTTTTTATGCTCTCTAGAAGGTCAAACTTCAACTCTTTCCACTGAAAATGAACAACAACAAAATAAACAATCCGGATACTGTTTCTATGTTCTTTAATGCATGCTTTGAATGTTTTATCTATATAAAACATTGAACACGAGATATCAGACACCAAACTCGTCCCCTAGAATCAAATACTTTTTCTATATGGTTTGACTTTATAGTTTTTTTGATCAGTAAAGAACAGTCACACTTTTTTTGGCACCATCCTGCATTACAGAGTACCTGAGTCCCCCAAGGTTCCATTTTGGGCCCGCTGTTATTTTCAATGTATACTTCAAACATATTGAGCTGTTTCCAAAATTGTCATTCTCATCTTCACGTATTTTTTCAAAATTTATTATTATTACACACCTTTATGATACTGCCAATTTCAACCTATTATTTTCAAGGTAGCTGAAGAGAAGATTTCCAATGTGCGGACAGTAAAATCCTTTGCACAAGAACCTAGAGAGATTGAGAGTTACAACACGGCGATTGATGGTGTTCTGAAATACTGCTATCGAGAAGCAAAGGCGAGAGCTTTTTTCTACGGCATGACAGGGTTCAGCGGGAACGCTATTATAATATCAGTTCTCTACTACGGGGGAGTTATGGTATCCTCAGACACATTAACCGTGGGGAATTTAACGTCGTTCCTGCTTTACGCTGCCTATATAGGAATATCGGTGAGCGGCTTATCTAGTTTCTACACTGAATTGAATAAATCTGTCGGAGCTGCTACCAGGATGTGGGAAATCATAGATCGAGAGCCGGTCATCCCCGTACAAGGTGGCTTGGTGCCCATGGAAAACCTTCAAGGCCACATCGAGTTCAAGAACGTCAAATTCAGCTACCCAGCCAGGACGGACATTGAAATATTCAAGGATCTCGACCTGGACATAAGTCCTGGCAATACCGTGGCAGTCGTAGGCCCAAGCGGGTCAGGAAAAAGCACCCTGGCAGCGCTCTTACTCCGGTTATATGATCCGTTAGGAGGCGCTGTATTCTTGGACAACCAAAACATAAAAGACCTGGACCCTGCCTGGGTGAAGAAACACATTGGCACTGTCAGCCAGGAACCCATACTGTTCTCTTGTTCCATAAAGGATAACATTCTGTACGGGGCTGAGGATCCGGACAAAATCACCGAAGAACAGCTTCTAAGGGTGTGCGGGGAAGCCAATGTTATCGAGTTCGTGGAAGGCCTCCCAGACGGTTTTGACACTCTAGTTGGGGAAAGAGGGGTTATGCTCAGCGGAGGTCAGAAGCAACGAGTCGCCATAGCCAGGGCTCTCATCAAGGATCCTAAAATACTTCTTCTGGACGAGGCTACCAGCGCTCTAGATGCCCAGTCGGAGCACCTGGTCCAGGAGGCTTTGGAAAGGGTGATGAAAGGCAGAACGGTTCTGACAATTGCTCACCGGTTATCGACCATACAAAATGCTGATGTCATTGCCGTTTTGGATAACGGCCAGATTGTAGAGAAGGGAAAGTATCAGGAGCTGGTGAACCAAGACGGGGTTTTCAAGGAGTTGATCAAGCACCAGACTTTCAAGGAGTTTTGAGCTGGCGGTTTATTCTTAGAGTTGTCCGGAAGGGTTTTATTTGGGGTGCCGGATTTAGATTGCTGTTCAACATCATGAAATGAGATTATTGAAAATTTTTGAAGGGTTAACATAGTGGTTGGTATGCTTGTAAGGAATTCGATATTTATCTAACTGATTGGCAAAATTATCATTGTTTTTTCCAATAGAAACAAAATGGCTGGTATTGAGAAAAGGGCAAAGCACAATAGTCGGAAAATTGAGTGTCTTCAGTTGCAGTTTAGTAAATTTTCATTCAACTAACTCCCCTTTAATTTTGAATGCTAGTCAGATTTTTGTTTGCTATATAATAGCCATGATGTTCCTCTAAAAATACATTCTAATAGAAAATCATACTTTGTAGTGATGTTTCAGTGATAAAGGTCAGTGTCAAGTATTGAAAATACCTCAAAACTTGTATTTTGTTAATAGTTCAAAAAATTTATTGTTTATGTACTTACATGAAATTTTATTTTTACTTGAAATTATATATCTCTAAATTGAATTGTTTGTTCTCAATTAAATTACATTTGCTGAGGTTTTCATCCTATAACTGTCGGAGTCTACTATCACTGTCTTGTAAAGAAAAAGAACGTGGATAAATCCTTGTGGATTTTTTTAAATTAAATAATTCTTTTTCCAGTATCTGGATTATAAATTAATAGGTTAATACATCAACATCCAAAATATCAATTTATATAAAATCACCTTTTTGTCAGTTTGCTCTACAAACATACATAAATTTGCTGATTGTTTACCAATTCTGAGTATAATTTTCCATTTTTCTGTTAGTTTAGAATCTTAGGAAAAGTTGTTAATGAAAGCGTTTTCTGTTTTATAATTATCGCACTTCTCAATACTCTTTAGATTCACACCGCACTGAAATTTCGATTCTTAATGACAATGGTCAGTTTTCCTTGAGTTTGACGCTCGATTATTAAACCTAGATGTCGCTCACTCCGTGATCTTTCCGATCATTTTACGAAAAATAAGTTTGTCTACTGAAGGTGAAGTAACAAAAGGAAACGTGTCGCATTAAAAATGATGAATATAGGAAATTTCAGGAAGATTATATTCAATCAGGGAAATAATTCATTTGAAGATGAAGATAGATAATATTTCATCAACAAAATAAATTATTGGTTAATGGAGACGCATCACTTGTTGGGAATATACAAATAAGGGGAAAATGTTACAAACTATACAAAAAATGGAGAAAACGCACAGAACTATAACTAAAACTAAGTTATAGTTCTGTGAGAAAACGTTACCATGGGAGCCACCATCGGCGAGGTCGTCAGATGGCGCTGGAGGGGAGGTCAAGACGACAGTTTAACCTTTATATACAAAAGTTTCACGTCTAAACAGTTATTTGGGTGCCTGATTTTGACTTGTTTTAGTAATTTTCAGTTCGTTCAGTTTCGCGAAGTACAAATAAGGTGTTTATAACATGCCTCCTAATTGCTCAGAACGTATTTGATCCGAATGATTAGGACCTGACAAGGGAATCTTTCTAAGAAATTAATTAAAGAAATAAAAAGGAATGATATTCAAAAGACAAAAATAAACTAACACTGACAGATTAATTCATAAAAATACAAACGAACAATTCCGTTTAGCTAATTTTATTTTTCGAGTATATAATCAGAAATTTTAGAACATGCATAGCATAGGCCACTATGCTCAAACATTTCCTTGTCAAACTCGTCCAGGGCACTTTTGAACCTATCTTGCCGAGAAAGTGTGTTGTCTGTCGTCTTCGTTGAAACCAAATGAGAAAAGTTTGTAGAATCTTCCGAGGTGAGAAGGAAACTTTTCTTCAGTAACATACCCTAGAAAAATGAAACCAAATAATATCCTCGTCAAACTTCTGTTACGACAATTTTACCTGGCACATCTTACATTTCAGTGGACCACTTTCCCCTACAGCCAATTTGTCACCAGTTTTCAGAATAGTATTAATGGTAGAAGGAAAGCTGACTTGTAAATCGCTCACAAATTTTTTCATTAAATCTTGCACTGAAGAATAGGGATTTACTTCCGGTTGCCTGATGGAGAGAGGCTCTAGATTATTAATTTCGTTATATAAAACCAACTCTTTCATGTCGAACAATCGGAGTGGTCTCAAAATTTTGACTTCATCATCCCTGTTGTCACAAAAACCCTACAAATCAGTTGAAAATTCTAGTTGGGGGCTCAAAAAATGCATTCAATGTGGTACTCACAGTGTCAATGGGAATATGGGATCCTCTTCCTAGCGAAATGTTTGTCAGAAGCTGGGATGCTGTGTCTACGGATATTTCTGGAGTGAAAATAAACTTGCAGCTACAACTTTTAGCAACATCTAGCAAAAGCTGCCTCCTGAAAAAACTATTTGTAGGAATATTCAGAGATTAAAATAAATCATACTTGAGCAGATCCAAAATATCGTTTCTACTGGTAGTTGTACACTTTTTTGTAATTGAAGCTGAAAGTTTCATTTCATCTTCTTGGGTGATTGGCAAGTCACTTGATAAAATTAGTTCATCAACCCTAGCAGGATTCGAAACATATTCAGTAAATGAAATGAAATTTCCTTCAAAACCAAACGATTTTATTTCTTCTTCCACAGCTTTCAAAAGCTCCAATCTTTCGTCTAAACTGAGATGGTATTGATCTGAAAAGCAATTTTTCCTTTGGCATGGAGATGTGGGTCTGTTCAAAAAATAAGGTGCTAGGCCTTGGGGAACTTCCAGAATAACATCAAGACAGCTTGAGCCTACTTTTCTAAACTGTTTATCATTGGTTTTAACATATTTTCGAAGAAATAGGCGGTATCTTACCATCAATAAACAAAACAACTGGTTCGAATTTGAGCTTCTTAGGAGTGCTCAAATCCAGTCCTGCTCTCAAAAAATGCAAAAGTGCAGTACTCGGATGTCCCACTTTGTGGTAAATTAAAACCCGATCCTTAGGACGAATAAGGCGCGATTTTCCAAGTAACGCTTTGAATTTGTGAGTAGTCCCAGCTAGAAAACAAGCTTTGCAATAGGAGTCCTTGTCTCTCAACACAATACAGGAGGGTTCTGTTCTACATTTGATGCACGTTTTGGATCTAGAAAAAGGTTTATTAGGTGATTTTGTAATTTTATTCTATAATACACACAGTGTAGTTTCTTCCAGGGGCATAAGTTTGTCAGATTCGTTTTCGAATACATCATCACCAACGCTACACATTTTTCAAAGTATATTTCAACTCAAAAAATTATTGTTATTAAAGAGAGGTTATAGGTTATACTTCTTTACCATATCGCCATCTGGTTTTTCACAATGAAGTTCACCTGACTAATGTGACCCCTATCAGAAATTTTTCGAACTGATAGGAAAAGTACATTCGAAGGGACCATTGCCACAAGATAACGGTACAAAACTCGAGGAAAACAGAAATGTCAAAGTGACATTTTTTATTGAGATTTTTACGAAATAATACAAAGAATATTCCAACAGAAATTCTCTCATAATACTTGTTGTATAAGTATTGGACTGAAATGATCCGTTAATCGAAGGTGAATCAGTTTGCAGGATTGATTATGTGATGTTTATTCTTTGCTGAAATTATTTTCCCGCGAAGTGGGTATAACTCTGAGATCTCCACCGTGTGATGTGGTCAAAGATGTAAAGCAGATCAATTTGATTTCAACAACCTTTTGTTATAATAAGATTTTGATATTGAGACGCTAGATGAATCTTTGGGAATTTTTACTGATACCTAGATTATGATCAGTAGCATTAGATAATGTCAGTAGGTTAATACATCAACATGCAAAATACTAATTTATTTTAATAAAATCACATTTGTCGGGAAGTGCTCTGCAAACATATAGAAATTTGATGATTGTTTACCTATTCTGAGTGTGATTTTCCATTTTTCTGTTGGTTTCGAATGTTGCAGAAAGATGGGAAAGCATTTTCTTCGGTTTTCAATGACAATAATCAGTTTTCCTAGGGTTTGATGTTCGATTATTACACCTAGATGTCGCTCACTCCGTGATCTTCCCGATTATCTTGCGAATGAGTAGTTTGTCTACTAAATTCACGAGACAAAATAATGAGAGTTCGAATTCAACCAGTTTCGATTTTATCCCCAAAAGTTGATTACCTCCGACTTGTGGAGTTCCAAAAAAACAAATATACCTTGAAATCATTTTATTCATATAACTGGACAAGAGGCTGGAATCCTCAAATTGTTCAGCCACAAACAACATTGGTTTCAATCTATATTGAAAATTCCAAATTCGTCAACCCTTCCCACTCATCTATAATATTGTTGGTTATTAGTCCACTGCGGAGGAGCCGTGCTGTAATCAAACTGGGGATTAGGTCTTGTTTGAGCTTGCGCCGGTGCAGCATATTGAACAGCAGCAGCTGTAGACCCAGTATAAGCGGGATAGCTCTGAGCTGCGCTGTACGCAGGTGGCGCAGGATAGTATTGTGGTTGCTGCGGCGGGGGAATGTGCAAAGGAGGCAGAGTCTGAGTGTAACTGGGCGCGGGATATGGAGTGTAATAGTTCTGCGTAGTGGGTATCGCATCGTGAACCGTAGGTGCCGATTCTTGAATGGGCACGGTTATGAGATTGGTCCGCACTCCCGAGGATTGCACCGGGGTAGGACGAGGACGTATGTTTGTCGGTAGGCCGCCTCCGGATCTGGGATCGTTGGCAGTTTTAGTACGCATGGGTAGCGTCCTTTCTGGTTCGATTGCCTCTAGAGGCTGTGGAGTCAAGGTGGCTATGTGGCGATGATTGATATGTGCTTGCAGGTCACGCTGGGATAAATAGGTTCTCCGACAGCCAGACTGACCGTATCTGGTTCCGCCGTGAGTACACATAAAAACAGTGCCAAGGCCTGTTTGTTCAACTCTTGTTACTTTATCCAAACAGCGGGGGCACTGTTTTTGCTCTTTCTTTCCGCAGGCTAGACAAAACACATGCTTGCAAGGAATCTGTAACAAAAAACAAAAATGTGATGAATTCCAGCAAAGCATCAACGAAGATCTTAAAATATTCATAACAAAGAAAAATTCAAAATTATTATTAGTATCAATGGAAAGAATACAGAATAATTGTGGGCCTTCTTGTATACAATGTTAATAATAAGTTTTTCAACTCTCAAAATATATTTTATTGTCTCAATTTTTTTGTCAGTTTCAGTTCTGATTTATCCTGTTTCTTCGTTCTCAGTTATAGTTTTGAATTATTGTTTACTTATATAAAAATACTTATTTCATTGGAAGATTATCATTAGTACTAAACACTGCTAGTATTTCAAAATAAAACAATAAAATGCATGTTTTAATCATCGTTCCGTTATCCCATTTCCAATTTACATTTATTTGAAGAATTAACTCCTTGACATTGAATTGAAAATTCATATTTTCAATAATTCTGTTATAACTAGAAAAAAACATTCACCTAACAAATTAACACAAATAATAGACTCCACAACTTAATGTAATGGGGTGCTCGTTTATAACGAACTGACAACTATTTTGAAACAACTTCAAGACCACTATACTAACCATTCTTCCGTAAATTAGTATTGGTTTCAAACATTTGTCGCAGCAGTGAATCAAGGGATTCAACACTTTCTCTCCCATCAGGTTGACCTTGTGATTCCAATCCAAACGTAACATCGGTTCAGGGGGGCCTCTGTTGATGGTAGTGAAAGTTGGAGCTTCCAGTTGGGATATATCTGCCTCGAGGTCGACTGAAAAGAGTCATATTCAAGGTACAAAAAAAAATGAACACGAGATCTTACTTGGCGGAGGAGCAGCGTTTTCCTCATTCTCTACGACCTGAGTAGAGGGTTCCTCCACGGCCTCGGGCACCGGTGCTTCTACTTCTTCATCGCTCTCGATAATTTTGGCTTTTTTACCTCTTCCCCGGCCTCTACCTCTACCTCGCCCACGACCTCTTCCACCCCTGCCTCTACCTCGACCCCTTTTAGGTGCTTCATCCATTTTTGCCTTCATAAGTTCTACTATATATTTACAACTTTTCTCCTACCCAAACAAAACCAGATGAATTTAGAGGTTAATGTACTTTTGACAGTGACGTTGACGAATGTACTTCTTTGATTTAGTTTATGGCATAAGCTGTCAAGGCTATTCAGTCATACACAACTCACTTAAACTATCAGCTTTGGAAGAAGTAGTTGAGGCAACCACGAAACTCTAAGCACAGAATAATATAACTACAACATATTATTCTGTGCTCTAAGTACTGGAACACAAACATACAGATCATAACATCGACTCTAAAAGTTGCATACAGATTACATTTATACATCACCAAAAAACCAGGATCCTAAGAAACACAATCAAAATTGAGGAGAAGATCAACAATATAAACAAGAGAACCATCTCTCAGCTGCATGAAAAATCATAATATCCAAATCCAATGCTAGTGCACCACCCAGAGCAATAATCAGGATGCCTCTAGTCGAGTATGATACATCACACCACTCATATAACCCTCCAACCAATCAACCATTGCTGACCTTGGGTTTGTTCTGTACACATGAAAGGCTATGTTTTTTTCTAGTGTTGTATTGCTGAATGTATTAGTTTGATTTGAATTCTCATTGCAGAACAGTCCCTTGACCACTTTGCCAAGTTAGGCGAGCAGAAACAAAATTATCCATTCCTAATCTATAAAACGAATTATTTTTTATATTAAAAATAATAACGTCTACTTCATCTTCTGAAGACGCCAATTTGATTGGTGAAACGCGCATCGAGAAAAGCATTGCAGTTATGGTATTTGGGAACAGTGCCGTTTTGAACAAATAATGAGTATATTAAATGAAGGCACTCAACTCCAAGATTTCCAACAAGTGAAATACTGAAAAATATAATTTCTCCACCAAAACTATATTAGTTCAATAATGGTTTGGAAACAAATTTCACTTTCTCCTCACCCTCTTCAGCAATTCAAAGCATGCAACTATGTTGCATATTCATTTACTGAGAAAGTGAAGGTCTCAGATTGTATTCTTTTCCTGAAGTAAGACAAAGTTGTTGAAGAGTTGATAATTTGTTTTTTCAATAAGCTCAAGCTTAAAAACATAAAGTCTTAAACACTTGTTTTGAATCATTATGAATCTTATTACGTTTTCATGAGGAATCATTAGGACAGATCGTTCCATCACAGAATTCATAATGTTTTCTTATAACAAAAGTATGAAGGGTAGAGGTAAGGAGAACTATCTGAATTATGGATTCAGCCGAAAAAGTGTCCACTAGTGAAAGATAAATTAAAGTTCAAAATCCGATCAAAATGGCGCTAATATCAAAAGTGGTATGATATGGACTTAGCAATTATAGAGAGCGTGAAGTATGCTGAATTAGAATATCTGATATTCTTAATGACTTAAGTTGATAATATAGAGTTTACGAACATGTTACAAGTAGTCGAATATTATTTGGTAAATATAACCTGATTAAGTTACTGTGGAATAAGTAAATGAATCAATGTCTTTATTCTTGGAAATAGTTCCATTTCTTAGCAAGAGTTTGTTCTTCCGTTTTATCTAACTCTCCTATTCTTTAACTTTTAGCACTTCATTTAAAATTTACACTCTTGCTATAGTGGCGCCTCCCTAATTTAATGGCTTTGGACGGAAACTTTCTGATACACATCGTTTCATGTCGATCAATAAGTTAATCTTCGTCTTCTTATTTTGTTTGGCGTTGTTGTGTCTTTTATGTTGTGAAGTGTGAAGTAACAGTTGAATTTTTTAAATACCGAAAATAAAGTTCGCGCCGTTAAAAACAGAAATCTGTAATCAGAGGTGGTTCAAGTAAGAAACCAACGGATTGTTTTGAAAATGTGGGGTTGTCCAACGGTTGATTTGGGTCGTTGGTGTTGTGTCAGACGGTAATTATTTTAATTCTTGTTTGTAAATTGAATTTTCAACGTTAGTACTGTAGCTGTGTAATTAGTCAAGAAGTATTATTTGAGTTTATTAAATATCCACAACATTCGAAAAATATATAAATACTAACTTTACGAGTCTGAACGAAATTAACATGGATTTCAAATACATAAACGACAGGAATAAAACCCCTAAAGCTAAGACAGAAATATTCTCGAGCACCGGATCCTGCGATAGCCCTTTCAAGTTGTTGCCGAATTATTCGACCCCCCCATCGAGATTCTGTAAGATAATGAATCCCTTCGAACGTCATTTGATCGATAGACTACACCTCCCCACGTTCAGGTAAGTGAATCGTATTCTAACCGAATAAGGCCTTAAGGACCACACCCAATTTTCCCATAGTCCGTCCGTGTTTGCCAAAGTCTCCACCCCCAAGAGCGAAGAAAAGTTCAAGTGGACCATTGATGATATATCGAGTCTGAAACCTGCTGACATAGACGAGGAAACGATAAGCCAACACGTAACCGAAGAGGACCCTCAAATCGAGTCGTTGGTTCAAGAGAAGATCGATAAGTTTTTCAGCGAGAAGGTGATAGTTCCTAGCCCCATGACTGATATTGTAAGAGTTCCTCTCATCACAGATGATTTCAAAGATTCCCCTAGCTCATCAAATCTAAGGGAGTATTCTCAAAGTACGTAACTATTTATTAAAAATCATTGAGTCTGTATAAGTCACTTTCCTGTATATCCTGTGGAGCTATCCTAAGTCAATATTTCTTTGATACATCTCCTATCAAGAAAGAAGAAATTCTGGATATATATCACATATTGTACTGTACTTTGTCAATATTACACGACATTTTCATGACACTGATATTTGGATTTCAAATTTGAAAATTTATAAAATTCATTTCCATGTTTGTTGAAAAGGATTCAGTAATATTACACACTGTTTATTATATAACATTGAGAAAATCTGAATTCAGAGATGTCATAATAAGCAGAGCATTGTGAGTTTTCAGTTTTGCTTTAAACATGGCTGTTTGAGCTTCTTTGATGAATTCTGGTAGAGAGTTGAATAATTTGACACCAATAAGAGTAGAGTAGAGGTTATTCTATCATTGGGAATAGCAATATGGGATCTCACTCTGGTCTGATATTTGTGTGTATCTCCATTAAGTATTTACAAATTGCATGTGCGTTTGTATGTAGATTGATTTATTGTAAATAATAGCTGACAGAAGTGTCAGTGAAAATATTATGCTATTGCAGTAGCTTTTTCACAGTGAATGACATGAAAACTTATCCTCCACTCTTAACTTTTTTATACCCCCACTAGTGAGAACTACATGCTCAGGTGCATACTCAATCATAATTGCCTAGAGCCTATATTATTTCTACATCTACTCAACTTTTAACTCAAGCACATACTCAATAATTATGATTACCTGAAACATACATTACCTCTACATCACTAATGATGTTTACAAACGATTTAGCTTTAAATCTTTATTTTAAAGATATGATTTTCTTCTGAAAGATGATTTGAATGTGTCAAACTTGTTTTTTATTTACATAGCTCATATATGTTCCTGGGTGCGATTCCTGAATGTTCTGCCGGTTTGACCAATATAAACCTTAGGACAAGTTCCACAATTTAATTTATATACTCCTGATTTCTCGAATTTGGATGTTTTGGCTTTATTATTTTTGACTAACTTTCCCAACCTATTGCCTGTTCTATATGCAATTTTAATATCTTGTTTATTCAAAAATGAAGCCACTTTTTCTGTTTTTTGTCCAAAATATCTTAAACCTAAATAATTTGGATTGTTATGAACAATCATGAACTTCTTTGTTGAATTTAAAAGAGTCATATACAGGGTGATAACGAAATCATTGTACAAGGCACAATTCAGTTGTTTGAGAGTTGAAAAATTCCGATATTTTTACCGATCACGCTCACTTTGCTAAGCAAATTAGCATTATCAGGAAATGACCATATTGAATTTAGATAAAATGGTTTCTATGACGCCATTTTGAATAGAAATTGCCACTTGTGACATATCATTGAAAAGAGAATTTCATGTCCTATCAAACGGTCTAAAAGATAATCCAGATTTAATTTGATCAAATGTCTCCCAACTGAATGTCGGCGCAACAATTATTTCATTTAGGTTCATTTCAGTTACGTTTTTTTTAATGAATAAGTAGATTAAATCGAAATATCTCTTTCCAGATTCCGCCCAGACTGTGTTAACTTTCCCCCCGATCCTACCTCCCCACGTGGAAGAAGTCCTGAAACCGTACTTCACGCACACCGAGGATCAACAAAAGACTAAGACTGATATGAAAGACACCTCTCTGTATCGCCACTTGTTTGAGTTTGATGAATCTCCGAACCGAAGTTCAGGAACACCTTCCTCACTCAATACATCTCCCGCCCTGTCTACAGGAATGTCCCCCATACAATACTCCCCATTCGAGTCCATTTCCAATAAGAGGGAATCGCTCCCTAGCGATATTCCCGAACTTCGCGAATGTAGCCTTTCTCCGATTCTTCGATCTAAAGAGTCCAGGTCTGCCTGTCGACTCAGTTTCTCAAGCAAGATGGGGATGAGTGTCGATTCTAGTCTCGTTGTGCCTGATATTGCTGATCAAATGTCAAGTCAAAGTGTTTTTACTGGTAAGTAAATAGTAAGTATATTTATGCAACAAAAAACGAGCCTTGCAGGAACTATGCAAAGTGAAATTTCAGGTACTTTTCATGACTAAATTTTGAGTTTACATTGCCTTTTCTTTTTCCCACTCTAGCCAGAATACACAAAAACAATAAATCTGGAGTCAATTCAGAAAAGAAGTTTTGGAAATACTTTCAGTTAAGCCCTATTATAGCTTGGGAAAATATTTAATAACTAGACCTTGTTGAACTATCTGCCAGGGCGGGTATTAAACATGCCGAAATTGTGTTTTTTCCCAAATACTTGGAGTCTTGCAACCATAACACATAGTTTACAGTTTACTTTCATTTTTGAAGTAAGCAGAAAAACTGTCAATGCCCAGTCTTATTTTTACTCGAGTTTAATGGCATGGGAACTGGGTCAATGACCATCAGTGACCTACACGTGAAATCTTGAAAAAAAGAGAAGAGGATTGGCCTATCAACTGTTCTGCTCATAGCCAATATCTGTAGATGAAAAAAATTGATGGGAACATTGAAAGATGGGGTATATTTATCAAGGAAAATAAAGAATTGTCAAAGTGACATTTCTGTGAAATGTCACTATATATGTATATATTACTAAATCATATCTGTACTCATGAATAATGGTTTTTTAGACTCCAAGGACAATTCCCTGCAACCCATCGAACTCTTGAGCGACTCTACAGTTAACTGGGAAATGGAATATCGGCACGTGTCGCTGGTCTCACGCTCTAGCAGTCCGGATTCTGAAAAAATGGACGTGTCCAACTCGAACACGCCCCATTCCAAAATCTTCACTAGTCAGAGAAAAAGGCTGAGTCACAGCTTCAAAGACGAAGACGACTACGACAAGGAGAATGAAACGCCAACCGAGAACATCCGACAGAATAGGAAACTTTTCAAGAATGACGTTACGGACGCCGGCTATCACACCAACACTGCCACTTTCTTCGATGAGTCTGTCTGTACTTCCAACGTGTTCGCGTCCACCCCCACTAAGAGGAAAGAGGAGGATCAGGAAATTTGTCGGTTTTGATATAGAAAATTACTATTCGTTCTTGGGCTGGGCTTACTAGAAACAACTTGTTTGTACATTTCGGAGATTTATTTGGGGGTTTTTCTTTTCGGGGTTAGTCTGAGGTGATAAGACTGATTGAGATATTGTCGCTGGAAAACTCAACTATTTTCAGATTGCTGAGGGTTCTTTTCAAAGATTTCTTGTATATTAAGTTTTACGGTAGAGTTGACAATTCCTTTTAAGAACTTTTATCTAGTGTAAGACTAAATTTCTTTTGTGCCAACTTGAAAATGCTCTCTTTATTTTGGGACGTTTTGATATTTTGAGATCTCCTTCAGTTACTGCCACGTAGATGCGCGAAAATCTATTTATTTTTTTTATTATACTCTCTTATATTTGATTTATTTTGGGAGAAACGTTGAATTGAATTTTGTGTTTTTCTCGAAAGCTGAGTTTTACATATCGTTTTATATATTTTTTGAGTGTTTAGAGATATTTTGGAATTTATCGATTGTAGAAACAGAACATATATTATGTAGTCCATAATGTGCAATTTACAGTAAACTATACTGCCTTTTTGTCGAGTTTTTTTTTCAACACAAGGAAATGTTGATTGAATAATATTTACTTATTTCATGATACTTGACATCATTCCCAGGACGTGTTGAAGAACAGAACGTCTGTTCTATGGTTGACAATCTGTCACTCCCTTAATCAGATAGCAAAAAATTGATACATATCTCCCTCTATTGGTTGATAGTCAAACTAAATCATCCCTTGCATTAGCTCAAAATTCGTGAACTACGGAATGACAATTGGATCTTTGTATATATCCTAACCTTTGTATATATAGTCTATATACAAAGGACTAAACATTGCATAATTTGAATAAAGAAGACTTCAATAAACGACAATGAGAGCCACGATCGGCGAGTAAGAGCCCTCTCGCGGCAAGAATTTTCGATACACAAATAACTCCCTCTATTGGATGGTGTCGAAATCAGTAACCTCTTCGATCAGAATAAGACAGGGATTCCCATCTGCTAAAAACTACTTGATTTCATTCAGAATTGTGTAGGCAAATCCTAATTTCTGTCTTGAAAGGCTCTGAAATTGAAGAAATAACATCTGAAGTTTTTAAATAAATATTTATTTTATATTACATCCTTATAAAAAAATTAATTACAAACTAAACGTTTAATCCATCAATATCACTCAAGTATATTACAATATGATGCAACAGTTATATCTATACATAAGTTAAATATATCTATGGTCAAGAATTATTCATTAGTTTTCGGAGTGATATTCGGATGAATCGCAATACTTGTCTGCGCCGGAGGCAAGTCGTGAGTCTGATGAGACGTTGAGGGTCCGTGTAGAGGGAGTAGAGTTTTCTGTTTTGCCTTTGACGGGATCAATGGCTGTTTGTCGCTGTAGGATTTTGACAGCCTCTCGCTGAGAGCTTTCAAGGCAATTTGTCTAAAAATTTTCAACAAAAATTGACATTAATATACATTTCCAGAGATATAGAAACATTTTTTGATTCAACTGAAATGTTATTGTTGTCTTTGTCAAACAAGGATCTTTGTATCTAGGATATTGTAGAAATGAAGTGCAATACTTTCTTTTGGATCTAAGCAGAAATTGGTGTATCTCAGGGTAGTGTTATTGTCCACTTTTTATTACATGTGAATGGGGTCAGTAAGAAATTAAATGATGAAATCACTGATATGCATGCACGTGATAAGTTGCATACTAGAATGATGCTGCTGAATCTAAATTGGAAGGCAAAAATCCACCAGTTTGGGATGAAATCATCAAAAAGTCACTTTGTCGGGAGAAATATCAAAGAGGGGGTATCCCTGGAGGTACAAAGTTACCTGTTTTTTCATTCAAATATTTGAAATGGTGCTTTTAGTTTTTTGTTTAATGAAATTTGACATTGGGGATGTACAGTAAAAAGTTTGAACTCAAATGGAGGGTCAAAAAATCATAATTACTTTATTTTAGCACTTGACTGATTTTTTTGCAACTTATTTCAGGAATTGAAAAAGTTACCTTCTTCGCTCCATGTCATGTTGATCAGCTGTAGGAACTGTTACTGTAACTCCGGTAGGATTCGACATATCAAATTTTCTAACAACTTTTCGACAAATGCCTAATTTAACCAAGCCAGTGTGGACAACATTGCTAATGACAGCAATGGGTGGTTGGATAACATTTGGAAAAAAACTGAAAACAAATTTTAAAAGTTATACTTAGAATCACGCCAACACAAATTCAAATTCAGTCACTGAGTATACATTTCATTCAAACGCCTATTGCTAGTTTCAGTAAAAAATCATTATAATGAAGTATTTTTGTGTGCTGATCACGAATCTGAATTGAAAATTTGATACTCAGTCTTACAAAATTTTGAGTGGCCTTATCTTTGAAAGTGGACCAGAGTTTAGACTTCAAATACCAAAGTCGAATTTAAATCTTTTCAAAAACTAGCGTGTACCAATATTTACCAATATTCTAAAGAGGGTTCATGCATTTCATATCAAATACCTTGCGAAAGTGAAGTAGTCCGCCATGTCACCTTGTGAACCATTGGAGTGTTTTTGATAGAACCGTAAGTACACCCAGCTTACAATCAATCCACTGAAAAACATGGTAGGATAAGTACCGTCAACCAAACCAACCAGCTTGCACAAGACAGTCAAAAAGAACACCGTCAGAGGTACATTTCTATTGCTCATTTTCCCCAGAGGTGTTTTGACTATCACCAGGTCAGGCATAATCTGTTTCACGGCTACAGTTACTCCAGCTATGTACCCAGCCAGTCCGTGAATGTGCACACTGAACAAATACTGTGGGTTGGAAGTACAACAATATAAAATGAAGTAATACATGGTGCTCAGAACAGCCACTCCAAAATTTGTGATCGCGAAGAAAGTCATCATTTCCATTTGTCCCCACAGAGGCTCTATTAGTTTGCCGCAAAGTCCGACCGTGATTATGTCCACCAACACTTCCCAGAAGTGTATTTCCATAAAGCAGAAGGTAAATGCGGTCCATAGCCAGAAGGAAGGGGGCATCAAATAGCCAGGAGTGACTGATACAGCCTTAACAGCATCTTGCGAAAAGGAGAGAACATAGCTGATGATTACGACCCCGCAGATAAATTTGACAGAAGTACTGGTGTTGCCAAGGAGGGCACAAAACTGTTGCTTCAAATAAGGAATATTTCTGCTTAAAGCTCGCAGCATAGCCATTGTCAAGTCATCGAGGTTATGTTTCTAATAAAGTTTTGACAGTTAGCGGGGTTACGTCATATATGTCAATATAGGTCTTTCATTAATGAGTACCAGAATTGTAACTGAACAGTACATTAGAGAGTGTTTGATAAATCAGCATTGTCTTTTGCTCTGGCTCTTGTTTTGGAAAATTGAAATAGAAAAATCAGCAATATCCATACCTGATATAGAATACGTTGCTATTGGTAAAAATACGAGGATCTACGTAATAAATTGAATATGACATGTCAAATGAAGGTCAGATATGAGATTCAAGCTGCCCTAAATTATGTGAATCACTGTTTGCCCCTAACAAATAGATACATTACGAGAACGAAATTTTCATTCAGGAAGTAAGATTGGGGTTTACAGAGTGAAGAACTCGAATAATCCAACACACGTAAGTAAGCAACCTATGTAATATGATATGTTACATGAGTTATAGTTTTCCATTGGTAAAATCAGCACATTCAGTGTATTTATTTCTGTAATGTATTGAGGAATAGAGGACAGGAATACACTTCATGTGCACTGATTTTATCAATGTAAGACACAATGAGTTGTGATTGTAAAAAAGTAAAACACCATTTATATTTGACAATTTTGACATGTTTATGTTATAAGTTTCATGGTATTCAAAAACTAGTTAAAAAAAATCTCCGTATGCAAATTAATGAATAAATTTCAGGAGCCAGACCATGGCAGGAGTTGTGCCGAAGAAATCGTCGTCTGGCCGAAAACAATGGACTTTACATGGTAATTTTTAAAAAATTTTATAGAGTGGGTGCCTATTCCTTATAAGTAGTTTGATCGAAAACCATTTTTTTAATTACCAACTGATTCCAGGTGGCCCTAGAAGTTCTCTCAAGCGCCTTAGGAGCCAATTAGCTTCTGATGGCTGTCCTGAATCTCAAGTTGTACTTGCCAAGCAGTTATTAGAGGAAGAATGTGGTGAGTGCCTTAACTCATTCCAGAGATACCTTACTGCACAGTTTCATTGTAGAATCTGATGCGGAAAGAAGAGAAAACGCCAGGCTAGGCGTATACTGGTTAATGAAGGCCTCTGAACAAGGCAACATTGAAGCAACTGAACTGCTGAAAACATGCTTGCAAACCGGAAAGGGCATCACCGAGCACAATTACATGGACGTCAAGTCCTGTATTTCCATGACCCAGGATGAAAAGCTGGCTAGGAAGGCTGCACGAGAAATGTTCGCCAGGTATAAGTGATCAACAAACAACAAAAAATAGGTTTCAGACAATAAAGTTTCAGTTTATCTAATGGGGGAGAATATATAACTTCCGATCAGCTTCAACGTAAAATTCTGGCCATAGACCGAGGCGAGACCTGCTCCAAGTCCACAGAAACAAGCGACTTTGATGGAGACCGTTCAGGAAATGGGGAGTTGATGAATGATTTCGAGGAACTAAGCGAGTTTTCAGAAGAAGAAACTGACTGGTCGCAAAAGTCTGACTGCAGCAACGAAAAATTAACAGAGGATCACATCGTGACTGCAGCAGTGGATTATTCACACGGCCAGCTTCCTTTCGTTAATCATATACTGTGTCTGTCTGATCCCAATCTGAAAGCTCTTGACCACATTCCTTTTGTCTATCGATCCGTGCTGCACCCACTCTTAGCCTTGAAGATACTCTATTACAAGTTGGTTAGATTTCTCGGGCAGAAAACCTTGCCTTTTCTGCACCCTCTAGTCAAATCCGAGCTTCACATTGTAGTCTTGATGGCTGCTTACGTGTTTTTCAGTAGCGACAGTGTTTTGTATTTTCTACCTATGCTGGTGTACTACATTTCTTTTTTTGTGATGGTTTGTGCCACCTTCCAAATGCTGCAGAATCAGAGAGAGTTTATAGATTTCCGGCTGTGGTCGGGGCTTTTCCTCTGCTACTCTGGTGGGAGTTTAAATGCTGAAGATACTGAGCACCAGTACATTCGAAATAACATGAAGCCCTACGGTCAGTTCTTTCTCAGTTTCCTGATCAATCTTCTGGTGTATCCCGTTATTTCTGAGCAATGGATTCTCCAGTCCGAGCTGACCATCTTAACGTTCCTTCTGACTTTCACTACGCTGCTAGGTTTCATGCCCAAGCACCGATCCAAAACAGTTTTTGATCCTCTAGTACTGTTCAGCTTTGCAGTTAACGTTCTGGCGAAGTATCCCTACGAAACAGACCCCGTCGTAACCCAGGGCTGGAGATTCTTGGAGCTAAAAATCCCCACTTTCCCCAGCTACGTGATAGGCAATGGGATAGAGTTCTGCATCAGCTTCCGGTTTGTTCTGTATGCATCCATTCCGCTGATTTTTTTGAGGATTGCACACCGCCAGAGATGGAGGGGAACGTACAAAATGCTGATTCCTCACTGTGTAACGCTAGCCTGGCTGCAGATCTGCATCATCAGCTCGCAGGGGGCGACGATGTTTGGCTTACTCCGGGGAACCCTGGCGCTGGTTGGAGTAGTGCTCTTCTTGCCTCTGGTAGGCATCACAAGTGTTATCCTGCCGGTTGTTGCAGTTACCAAGTGGATAATTACTTCCAATCTGATTTACACTGTCTGCGTGTTTGTGATACTGAGCACCCTTGGGATGGGAATCTGCTATGTCTGCGCGCAGACCAGGTAATATCAATTGAATTTTTTGAAACATGTACATGTACTAAACACATGACAAAAAATATTCGTGATGAATTGAAACCACTTTAAGTTTTTGAACTCAAATAACTTTAGTAATATTAATTTATTTTGACAAAATGTTAACCAGAAGGAAACCTTTGTCACATTTCTTATGGGGAATGTTCCTCAATTTGGGTTATTACAGCAAATGCAAGTTTGAACAAAATAAAGTTGAGTTTAATTCATGAGTTTTTCAAATTCACTTTGAAAAGTACTCAAATTGATGTTTCAAATGTTGGGTTTTAATTTTTAAAGGGATTTGTTTCTAATTCACATTATGGCAACAGCGCCTAGAATATATATATAATATATCAAGTTGAAATAATTTATACGTACCTAGATATTATACTTTAAAAAAGGAAAATTATCTTTATAAATCAACAATTAAGGCAAAATATAAATTATAGTCCAATACCACCTCCACATAAACAACAGTTATTTTGATATTTATTTATATATCGTGCGTTCCACTAAACGCTCACAACGATCAAAATGCTCCTTTAGCCGTTCCACATAGCGACCGCGGTCGTTGTGGTCGCGGCGAAAACGTCACTTATGACGTCATTACTTTCGCTCACAACGACCCATCTCAGGAGGTGAGTTGAAGTGGACGTTGAGAATATTTCGGCGAAATTTTTGAAATATGACATAAATGTTATCTGTCATTCGTAATTCATTTCCAATTTCTTAACTTATTCCATTAGTCAATTTCATAAGCAGTCAATGAAATTATTACTTAGACATAATGAAGTAAATTTAAAAGTAGTATACATTTAGAGAAAAATCTAATCATTGCCGTGAAAGACATTTTGATTACATTCCAAAATCAATTTGTTCAATAACTTCACTGAAATTAATATTGAAAATTAAATTATACTATTTTTTTAATATAAATGAAGTTATCTTGCAATTATTTAAACTTATTTTCAAGGATTACGTAACCTTAAAACAATTACTTTATTTTTTCAACTTTGCAATTTGTGAAGTTTACATGTACGCCCAAAACGCTCCAAAATCCATTCCACTTGAGTTTACGACAGCAACGCTCGTAAGCAAGTGGAACGGGAATATCTGCGGTCAAGGGCATGAT
>WOGR01000373.1:0-26592 GCA_015342045.1 Leptinotarsa lineolata | reverse complement strand
ATATGGGCGGTGAATTAGGAAATTTCTCATGAAATAGGCGAGCTACTTCTTGTTGTGTTCGGATTTTATCTCCGTTACCAATAATTTGTTAAACTGTTATTTTATGCATTTCCGTTAATCTAATCGGGTGATGACTGTCATCACCCGAAGACGATTGTAGATACTAACAATCGAAACGTCGTGAAGTAACGTGGTTTTTATTTTATTTTATTTATTCATTTTTCCATTCGTATTTTATTTCACTGTGAATTCTTTTCAAGTTTTTCTTAATATATTTGCCATTTTTAGCTATTCTTTTAAATTTCAATTGTATTGTTTATTTTAGGGATTTCAAATCATTTTACAAATTTTTAGACAATGGAAGTCCGAACTGCTGAAAGATTCAGTGTGGTACGTACTACGTACTACGTAGTGAGTGATAGTGCTTTTTCGGGCGTATTATGTATTTATATTAAAATTTAATGGTGAAGTAATGGTACCCAACCATTTTTGGAATAAAATAATCATAATTATTTGTCAATAGCTTTTCATTTATTGCGATGAATAATGAATAGCCTCAAATTTTATGGGGAGGCTAAGCGTTCCTTGCCTCCTCTGACGAGCCGCCGCTGCTACACCATGAAAAAACTTTAATGACCTTCATTCAAATTATAATATTGGGAAGAATTTCCCTGAGTACCTACGTGACTATTTTACTTGCCACAAACAGAACGAGAATCCTGGAAATGTTAGTCATAATTAAACGTTGGTAAACTACTCACTAACTCACTATTGAATTCAACTCACAGGATAGGATTTTGTTCTTATTGAAACATTTCATTTTCCGGTTTTAAAGAAATAGTTATATTTTTAATGAACTCCACTTATAATATAGAAATGAAATTATTTTAATAGTGATTTCAAGGAAATTGATTTTACCATTATCAAAAGGTTGGAAATGCCTATGTTGAATAATTTATAGAGGTGACTGAAAATTTTACTAGACCTTCATTTTATCGTGGATAATAACCCTGAAAAAAATTTTGCAAATCCTCAGTGAAAGATATTATAAGTTATTACTTTTTTATAAAATACTCTGCACAAAAATATCCTATATTTTTTCGTAGAAGTCGCCATTTCTCATAAATAAAACGGCATTCAATTCATAACATTCATTGTTTTATATACAGGGTGGCTCAAACGGAGACACCCAATTTTTTTAGATATAACACCTTAAGTTCGAGACCCTCATGTGTGTTGTGCAATTTTTTGTAGTTTTCCCGTTATTAATTTTTCAATGTTAATGTCGTGTTAGTTACACTATTTATAACTCAAGAACGGCTTTACTGATATGGCTAAAATTGGTGGGGAGGTAGCTTAGAATCAGGAGACGGACATAGGATACTTTTTATCCCGTGAAAAAGAAAAATAGTAGTAATAATAATAGGAGAACTCCAGAACGGATGGACCAATTTTTATTATATTCGTGAATCGAGAATAGGGTAATAAGTATTGAAATATGATAATTTGTCAATAAAAATAATAATAATAATAGATAATGATAAACTCAAGAGTGGCTAGACTAATTTTTATGATTTATTTTGGATTTGTCTTCGTCGGATAGAATAATAAGTGTTGAAAAATGATATTTCATCAATGAAAATAATAATAATAGAAGCATTCAAGGACAGCTGTGGACCAATTTTTATGATTTTTGTGTTTTTGGATTTGTCTTCATCAGGAATGGGATAATATAGGAAATAAGTATCGAAATATGATATTTTATCAATAAAAATATTGATAAAAGAAGTCGAGAACGGCTGGACCAACGTTTATGATTTATTTGTTTTTGAATTGGTCTTCATCGGGAATATAATAATAAGTATGAAAATATGATATTTCATCAATAAAAATAATAATAATCAAAGAACTGCGATTCTCCTCAATAGTCGCAAAACGCCGTCATTTCATGAGTCTCTTTGATCTTGGCAAAAATAAAATGTCACAGGAGGCCGAATATGGTGAATACGGTGGCTGGGGCATGATTACAGTGTTGTTTTTGGTCAAAAAATTACGAACAAGCAATGACGAGTGAGCATGTGCATTATCGTGATGCAAAAGCCATGAGTCGTTTTTCTACAGTACTCCACGCTTTTTCGAATTGTTTTTCGCAAGTGACGCATTCAACTAATTTTCTGAATAGCCCACGTATAGCTCTGAGGGTCAAGTTGGGATGTTGAAAGTTCAAATACCGTATAATGTCCAATACTATTGAAGTTTCAACTTCATTGAATATTTTTTAGCGAATATAAAATGATTTGCAGAATGTTTAGGCCCTTAAAGGACAATATAGTCGATAGTCGATTGAGTCTTCCAGCAAGCTTTGTTACGAATGTGTGTCGAAATATTTTATTCAAATTTACATTAAATCATCATTACATTAAAGTTTATTTGATAAAATACTTTCTCTGAATTTTTTCATTGTCTCTTTTTGCATTCCACTTAGAAACTTCAATTATGCAAGTTTGTCGTTTTCTAACATTTTTCTTATTCAGTTGGTTTATGGATGTCAGCAAACCCAACAACAGATGGAAACTAACAGCGTATTCAACCGTACTCAGACAAGTGAACCGATCATTCAAGCATCTATGCCACTCCAACATATACCCTACAAGGCCTTTCCTCCAATAACCTATACATCTTGTTCAAGCACCCCTGTTATCAACCACTGTGCACGCCGTACTATTCAAAGCAAATTGTTATTAGGTGTTAGAGTATCCTCTACATTCAATAAGGGTTCTGAAGGGCTTACAACTGGGGCGGGTCTCAGGAAAGTGAAGGGGTTGTTTCGTAGAGACGGGTAAAAGTGATTTTACGCTCATTTAAACAGGTGAAAGATATTCGAAAATTAATTCGAGTTTCAATGAAGGTGATTGTTTGGAGATGGGTGAGAATATTGAAATGTGTAGGGAAAAATAATGAAGAGTTCGAGTGAGTCCCTATGAACAAAATAGATGTCGAGCAGAAAATGAGGATAGTGAAAAAAGGTGAAGTTTCGAGAGTGTAGTTTATTTCATATTTCGAACTTGTCTCTGAAGTTATTCAAACACTCCCAGCCTGAAATGTTGCATTAAATGAAGGACCCGCGTCCTTTGGTTTGACAACCAAACGTATTCTACAATATATAGGGTAAAAGAATTAAGTTTTGTCTGATTTTTAATAAGTTTTTTCATTTGTTACGAACGGTTTCAGTTTTTCAATATGATTTAACAAACCGAAACCGGTCGTAACAGATAAAAAAATATAGAAATCAGACAAAAGTTATTTTCTTTACCCCATATTCAATATGAATTTCAACAAAATATGTAAATCATCAATTGAACAAGTATTCTACAGTATTGAGCCAAAAAACAGTTGGTGTAATATCTGGTGACAGCGGTGAGATCCAGTACATTTCATGATAGTATTATTTATCTGAAAAAAAGTTGGTTGGGTAACAGGATCAATTTCTTCTTAGGAAAAAAAATCGTTTTCTTGCCGACGTTTTGAATTTAATTTACTTCTTTCTCAGGGTTCTGTAACAATGCATTTTCATAAATATACCTCCCACAAAACTTATACGATTAGTTGTTCATTAAATAACTTACCGAAAAGTAGTTTTTCCGTGTTGATATTACTATTATTAAAACCATCAGACATATTGAATACATTTGAAAGAAAATAAAAATCATTGCAACAATTTCGAGGCAAGACCAACACAAAACGACATGAAACAAACGAATGGCTTTATCTGTGTTCTGATTAGGTGATATATGTTTTTTAATCACAGACAGAAAGAAAAGAATGAAAAGAAGGAGTAAATCATTTAGGTATTTTTCTTATCAAATTGAAGTATGCCGTATTATTATCCAGATGAAACAGCTTTGATATATAAGTTGGTGCTGTCCAAAGCACACGTCAGTATTATGGCTGAATAACTTCAATGCAGTCGATAACGCTGACACTTCGAAACTTCGAGAATTCCAGCTCATAATCAAGAACGTTTCTACTGAATCAACTGTCTTAATGTGAAACAATGATATAGAATCAGAGAAAACAAAATCCGGGTTCGTAGGCCGTGGTCGAAAGGAATTTGTGATACCAAACGTTTCGTCTGCTACTGCCGAAGATATCTTCAGGGGTGCATGCGATGACTGAGACGTTGCTGAGATTTCAAGATAATATCTCAGTCCTCGCACTAACCGCACTGAAGATGTCTACCGTATTAGCAGACTAAACGTTTGGCACTACAAGTTTCTTTCGACTACGTCCTGATAGCCCAGATTTTCTTCTACATCATCGTGACGCCGTCCGTGAAACCAAATGTACAGAAAACATTTTTTTTTTTGAAAAATTGTCAAAACCAGGAGTCACCTCAAGATTGCGCATTACATTTTAGACATCATTTAAATTTGACTAAAATTGTTAATACCTTAAATATAAGAAAGATTTCCCCGCTTTTTTGAAAATTTTTTGAATGGGCAATTTTCTTTGTCCCAAAACGGACAAGAAAAAACTTTCGAATAACTATAGACCAGTCGCTTTGCAAGCAGTGATATCAAAAATTATAGAAAAAGCCGTAAACTACCATATCCTTGAATATTTGGAAGGCTTCAACATCTTGAGCGATCATCAGTATGGCTTTCGGAAACAGGCGAACTTCTATCGTATGTCACCCATATTTTGAATAACGCAATCGAGAAACATGGAGAGTCAAAAGCTGTTGCGCTCGATATTTCTAAGGCCTTTGACCATGTTTGGCATGATGGTTTGCTGGCCAAACTTCGATGCTATGGCTTGTCGGATAATTTTTTCGCATGGCTCTCCAGCTTTCTGACAGAACATTTCTTGCAAGTGGCCGTCGATGGATATCTATTGAATACTTTTACCATCAACGATGGTGTTACCCAGGGATTCATATTGTCTCCAATCTTCTTTTTATTGTATATCAACGACTTGTCTTGGCATTTCTTTTGGATTCCAGCACATCGGTTGCGGAAGCCCATCTTCACCGGCAGCAAAAAGTGGTATGTCTTAATGAGAATCTGAAGGTGATTCCGAATTGGGGTGAAAGTGATCAATTCAATACCACGAAATTCCAGGCATCGGTTTTCTCCAAAGAGACAAGTGTCTCCGAACCGGATATAATAATATCAGGGCAGATAGTTTCGCTTTCTCTGCTTCGATAAGTTTATTGGGGGTTGAAATGGACACCAATAAGTCTTGGCACGATCATGTCGCAGGAATTGCAAGGGCTGCTTCTTAACAGCTTGGAACACTGTTCTGAACCAGAAAACTGTACACGTATCAGCAACTTTTGCTGAGACTTGTGAAGGCCAGAGTTATTATATCCTTATAATATAATAAGTAACTCAATACCTTTTTCATTACCTGCTAGGGGTAATGAAAATTTTTTTCTGGAGGAATTTCAAATTATTCAGAAACGTGGTTTCCAAACGAAATTGATATAATAAAAAGAAAATGTTTTATAGTGATATGTTTCGAAAGTTTCGACAACAATATATATTTTTGTCTCCAAAATCTCAACAGCATACACTGAGTGTTCAAAAAATTAGGTGGATTTTTATTTTTCTGGAAAAATATTCATTTATTTATCAATTCCTACTTTGTTTCCTTCAAATTAATCCCCCTCAGATATAATAATACCCTCGTGCCAGCGTTTTTACCAATGCTTAAAGCAGTTATGATATGCACTTTTTGGTATGTCCTTGAGCTTTCCTAGCGATTCGGTATTTATCTCCTCAATCGTCGCAAAACGCCGCCCTTTCATGTGTCTATTCAATTTTGGAAAATGAAAAGAGTTACAGGGAGCCAAATCTGGTGAGTACGGTGGCTGAGGTATGTGTAATGTGACTGCTATGCCACTGGTAGAGTGCCAAGGGCACAGAAAACGGTGGGGTAGAACAGTCTATCGATGGCCATGGTTGTATGTGAACATATAAATGGACAATTAGAAAAAATGTGGTCGTACCTGATTTTATGTATATATGTGTAAATATCTCTGGATACTATTGATGTCAATAAACCTGTGTCAACCCGAAATATCAACAGCCTTATTTCCACCACCACCTACATAACAGTATGATTATGGTGTTGTTTTTGGCCAAAAAATTACGAACAAGCAATGACGAGTGAGCAGGAGCATTATCATGATGCAAAAGCCATGAATTGTTTTTCCACAAAATCGAACGTTTTCTTGGTATGGCTTCTCGCAAACGGCACATAACTCTTAAGATAATACTCCTTATTGATCATACGACCATGTGACAAAAACTCCGATGAACTACGCCTCGGTAATTAAAGAAAAACAGTGAGCAAAACCTTGACCTTTTCCCCGCCAGAACGAGAATGCTGATTTTTAACGCGCATTCCGCTCACCAAGTTAGTTTTTTGTTCTGACTAAAAAAGTTTGTTATCATTGGGTGATGCTAAATTGATTATCTAAACGCGCTTCAGCAGACAGCATTTTTGTTCTGATGATGGAAAAGTGTTCTCAATAGATTGTGTAAATTTCACTAAACAGTTTACAAAAACTTAAAACTTGTTTCAATATACAATAGCTTATTTTTGCGTATTCAATGCATCACAAAATATATGCAATATCAAGTGTTTTACTGGCAATGTCTTTTATCATGTTCCTTTTACTTGATATGTCTACTTTCCAATTGAGAAATACTGTATAAAAGAATATTTTGGAAAATAGTTTGCTGTTGCAGTATGAGTTTATTATGTAACCATTTTGAAAGCATTTCAGTTTTTATTATTATCAAGTCTTTTGTGTTGTACAAGTGTATTTTGAATTCATTTTTCTGTGTTAACAAAATTACACCATCTGACGTAGAATAAATGCAAAACAAGGACTTTTCCCAATCACCCGAACTATAAAACTGTTCTCGACACATGTTTCACCAACCAAGTTAGCTTCTTCTTCATCTCCTAAAGACGCCAAGTTAGTTGGTGAAACGCGCATAGAGAATAGTATTCCAGTTCTTTTGATCGAGAAAAGTGCTTATTTTGCTAGCAGAATATAATTACGGGACCATGTTTAGCATCAAAAAATAATATTTTTTTTCAGTTATGACAACTTCAACGCCTGAAAAGCAAGATGGTTTGAAGATCTTGAATGATGCCATTGAAAAGGTCAAACTAACCATAACAGAACTTGGTGGTGAATTCAATATCCAAATGGCTGTAAGTTCAAATTTAAATTGATTTTCTTAGTATTGAAACGGAATATGAGATGAGAAATGTAACGTGGACAGTAAAGCACTCACTTACATTTTATGAAATATATTCAACTTCACTCAAGCTGACGGATTTGAAAAATATTTCATCAACGTTCAAAGCATTTGTGATTCAATACCAGACAGTGTTATTTTGTCCCCTTGAAGTCTCCTCAGTGGTTCGGAGTTGTAAATGGTGAAATACATCTCCCGTCACAAAGACAGAAGACTGAGTCCACGAATGTCAAAGATAACTGAGGCTCTCCAAGGCGCTCAATTGCAAAAGCCAAACTTTGCAAAAGCCAAACTTTGACATTGCCTTTTACTACTCAGGGTTGTGGTAGTAACTTCATTATTTATAATTATAAACTTTCACAATATAGACTTTCTGTCTGTTTAAAATCTGTTTTTCCGTTAATCAGCTATCGCCCCCATACGAACGACAACTTTCAGAAGTTGAGAAACTTGTGCGAGCTAGCTTTCAATACGTGTCTCATTACATGGTATTCCACACTAATTTACAATGTAAGCATTGCACTCCACACTGCTTACACTGTGAAGTAGTGTGGAGTACCAGTCCAGCTGAGGATGCTTCTATGTAGTGAAACAGGTAGTGGAATTAAAGTCTATATTGTGAAAACTTGTAATTATTATCATCAATATTTTAATTTATTTTATCCATATCTGTCTGATATATCCAACGCCCTTCGTGGTATTAGCCAGGGGAGTAGTTGTTTTCAGTCTCAACCTACCTAAAGTGTAGGTAAGTTGAGACTGGCCTGGTTAAATATTCTTTTAAGAAATTTGATTTACAGCCGGTCTTCAAGTATGTTCACTCACTTTGTGTAGTTTTCTTCCTTATATGAGAAATTGGGCAAAATTCGGATATGCGATTGGTTACCTCGTTCTTGGGCAGATAGGGCAATGACAAACATGTTGGTCGTTCGCTTCTGTCTAGTTCGAGGAATGATACTCTGAAAGAAATTCGATTTTTAATTATCGCAAATCATCGACTTTAGGTTGATAATAATAATAATAATAATAGTTTATTAACCATTTGTTGGTACGCTAGGTACATATGGTAGTCTTTATAGAAACTGCTTTGCACTGACGAGTGGCCAAACAACCCGAAACCGGTCTGCAAGTGTGTACCAATAATTGAAAATCGATTCTGTGTAGTTGTATCGCCAACAGCATATGCAGGAATAACTTCAGTAAAGTATCCTGCACTGACACCTGTCGGATATAATCCAATGCTCTTCGTGATATTAGCCAGGGGAGTAGTTATTTTCTGATAGGTGTCAGTCCATTTACCTACAGTGTAGGTAAGTTGAGACTGGTCTGAAATAATTGTTTTTTCAGGAAATTTGACACTAGAAGTTAAGACTCAGTATTCCAGTACACAATAAAAGCTACTGTATTAAATTTTTTTCACAGCATGTGAACATTCATTAAATTGTGTCAACTTCGTTAGAAATCGAAAACGAGCACTTTTTCCAAACACCAGAACTGCAATACTCTTCCCGACTCTTCATCTTCTGAAGAGTGCTCGTTTTGGATCCAGAGGTTCCAGTTTTACCTTTTATCTATATTTCTTATGGCTTTTTTTGTAGTATGAAAGCCCTCTTTACATTACAGGAAGATTTCCAGAAAATTATGCCATATTTCAATCTAGAATAATAGTATGCAGTAACAGAACAGATCAATTTGTGATATTTCTTGGCCTATTCACAGCAAAGCAGAAAGATTTGATTTTTTTTACAAAGAATATCATATCAATACATATTTTACAGTGTAAGAAGTTGTCAAACATGGACACCTAAAAATTTGGTGGACTGAACTTGTGCAATCGACCTATTACCTATTCTCAATAGATGACCTATTGGTGTTTTCCTTTATGCGGGCGATAAAATTCATAAAATAGTTTTTTCTTTGTTAACTATCAGCTTATCTTCATCAAACCATTGTTTATTTTTAATAGAAACAGTGATTTAATTTGACAAATATTTTCCAAAAAATAAATAAGAGACATTTTCTGCAAACAAAATGATATAACACCATGCACCGAAAAAGTTGTATCATTGATAAAGAACTTCACAGTTGATTTGAAGGGTACTTGACTGACATGACTTGATTGCTGTCAATTTCTTTCTGGGTATGAACTCAACCTGTCACCGATTCTGCCGCTGAAATCTCATTTATAAGGCTTATCTAAAAGCAAGGAATGATCAGCAAGGTCAAACGCCTTGCTTGGATCCATAAAAATGTAGGACTTGAGTTGATGTGAATTTCAAAGACATAAAGAATTCAAAAAGATTCACTAAAATTAATATGGGCGTGATTAATTTATTTCCACCATAGTTCATTTCATATAATTTTATTTTGTGGAAATTCATGATCACTTAAGTCAGATGAATGAAAACACTTTTTTGTCTAATTTCCACTACGTTAAGTAGTTTTACTTAATAATGGGCTAAACCCCGAAACCGGTCGTAAGAATAAATAAAGGTAAGGAAAATTAGACAAAAAAGTGTTTTCATTCATCTTATTAAAGTCATATAATTTTAATCCATTATACAATGTTTCTTCTTTTTCATTTCAATCTATGCCTAGTTACATTTCCAAGTCTTCGAAACGGCATCGGCTAAGGAATGTTTCAGTGAGATAATTTGTTTTGACTTTGACTGGTGTACATATCACCTGAGAATGGTGATAAAAGTTTGAAACAACTTAATTAAATTTTGTTTTCACAGTTCCTACTTTTTTAGTTATCAAAGTATGATATATGTTAATGGAATACAGTACAAATTGATCAGGAAAACCTGGAAAAGTATGGGACTTTAATTCGCAGAAAGAGCTGTTGCAACGCCACATCTTTTTTGAAGAGATGTGTATCTAAGAAAAACTGAAATTTTGAGCCTTCATTCTGAAAGTTATTCAAAATCATCCACTCATTATTAAATTGAAAATTATGGATAAAATTTGCGAGAAATAAGTCTTGTCTTTCTCTGCATATGTTCAGAATATTTATCATTTCATTTTTGTGTACTTTTCATTCTGGATTTTGATTTGACCTTTCTGTGATAGCCTAAAGTAGTGACTGCAACAGATGAAGCAGAGCTATTGAGGCAGATGGAAAAAGCAGAGCTAGAGAATGCGGAAGTCTCAGGTGATGACGATGATGAAAAGGAACAAGAAGGTCAAGTCTACAGTGAAGAAGATGAAAAAAACAATTCTGGAGAGGATTGAAATATGTCACTTATTTTTTTGATATAATTGAAAAACTGAATCTTTTCTCAAGATTTAGTACATATAACTGAAAATCATATAAGTTATTGTCAGCAATATAAGTAATATATTGATTTTTACATACAAATCTTGTTTTATTTTTGTATTTGTATTTTTCCATCTCCGAGTATCACTCATAAAATCAATATTAACTTTTATGCATGACTCTAATCTTAAGTATAGAATAGAAAATATGAATCCATCATGACATTTCATTTAATGGAATGAAACTGTTGGTATTTAATAGGAAGATTTTTAATTTTTCTGCGATATTTAATTTATAATTTATAGGAGTTTCAATTATCCGTGTTTTGATGTTTTTTTAATGGGTACAATTTTTTTTCAATTTCATTAGGAACTTTTGTCAAAAATAAGGGAGTACATAGTATTTTTTTTGCTATCAAACGATACATGCACCAAAGAAATAGGTATTTCAAGGATCACTAGGATGGTAGGATGACCCTCACTACGCCCTTAGATGGAAGGGTGTAGTGTGGTATAGGGTTAGGGACAGAAGTTGAACCTGCTGGAGTCTGGCAATCAATAAGGGTAAACATTCTAGTTCTCTGATGAACAACCAACAAGAGGTTGACCTCATCATTGTTAAAGTTTTTTTTTCATAATGCCAATAATTATTTCCATATTCAAAAAATTTACCTGCTGTTCAAAAACTGAGATAGTAAAATTGATTTACAAATTCTACCTGTCAGCTCAAAATTTATATACTGTCCAAGAACTGAGATTGGAATTAGTTTACAAACTCTACCTATTATCTCATTTACCGTTAACAAATTAAGTTAGGTAGCCCAGTGTATATTTATTTCTACCGAGGAAGCTACGGTGTCAGCAAAACGCGTCAAGAAATAAAAAATGTTTGTGAAAATTGTTTAATTATTACCATGGATAATATCTCAGATGTTAATTGGATTGAAACTTGTGTACCTTTTCAACCTGATGCTAATGAAATGTTAACACAAACTGTGAGTCAAACTTGAGATATTTATTTGCTTTGTCAAACAATTTCTGATGTCATGGTTGTACCGTCTGGACAAGTTAAATTGTTAGCCAGACACATAGTCGATAAGGATATCCCCGTTTCTTGGAAACCCTGAAGACTGGCGACTGTTTTATCAGAGATATAAATAAGTTTGTCAAATGCGTGAAGATACACTTGACGAAAAACTGATAAAATTACAAAGGTGTTTGAGCCGTGGCAGGTATCCTATCAACCCCTGAAAATGTAGATCTAATTATGTTAACATTACGAATGCGGTTTGAGAGGTCAGACCATGTGATAAAAATCATGATTCCAATGTTATGTGAAATCCATATAGAAAGGTCTTACAAACGGGGTGAGCCTATTGTTTCCACGATAAAAGCTCTCTATTCAGATAATTATCAGAAAAATACACAACTTCTGAAGGAACTCTTAGCAAATTACCTGATTCATTGCTTGAAGCTGAAGTGGTGAGAGGAAATTATGATGAGAGAGACTAAGATATGAGATTCGTTTGGAAGATTTTTTCGTTAGGAAATATTGTGAGTGCGGCAAACTGTGTGAATACGCCGAAGGTGACCACATCCTACAGTCACAGTAAAAATCATCGTACAGTCACAGTAGAGTTGTTTTATTTTACTGTGTTACAGTTATATCAGATTTGCCCTAAGGACTCATTTCTGAAGAAAAACAGAGGCGGTACTGTGTATTGAAGAAGTGGCCTAAAATCTGGTCCTTTGTGCTTTCCTACAAGTCCTGTAGTTGCCGATTTGTCAATGGAAAGGACACAATATCTACAGACCCCTTTTTTGGGAAAATGTGTTTTGACACAACATCTATAGACCTCATCTAAACTAGCCTAAATTGTGACACTATATGAAAACTGCTTGAATTGACTATATTATTATATGAATAGTTTGATATACTTAGTTTTAGTGTAAGTCCTATGATATAAAGGTTCGACTTCGGTATTATTTAAAGTATATGCACATTTTTGCAGTCGAATAGGTCGTCCATTAGGAAGACTAATATGCATAATTTCAATTTGATTATATTAATTAGGTGTTTGCAGGCGTATATCTCTTGTCTCTGTTACAACTGCTCTGTGTTTGGTATTTACGACCAAAGAGTACACCTGTACTCTTTGTTTATGACAGCGAGGAAAAAATGTGACCGCTTAGCTCCAACGTTAACGCCCTTTCACGCGGGAAGCTTCACGTCTTTCGCTAGTCTCGCTCCCGAGAGAGAGAGAGAGGAAGGCTCTTAGCGCCAAAATGCAACGAGTTCGATGCTTGCTTTCACACGAAGAGCGGGAGTCGCCACGTCTCGGAAGACGAAAGCTCTCACTTTGGAATAAGTCTCGACATTTATAAGGATCGAAATGAAGTCAAAAAATTGGGAGGAAGTCTGCAAAGTACTCAACGTAGATTTCGCAACTTTATCCATCCCAGTCTTGATCGTTGAAGTTTCTGTCGTCGAGGTTTGTGTTGACGGTAGAGAACGTATATGGCAACAGTTCGTGTGCGATCCATTCTTACGATTGAACTCAAGAAGCCAGGAACTAAAAAGGCTCCCGGTGTGAATGGGCGGTAGGTAGGAGTGATAAACGCTCCCGTATAGGAGCGAGAGACGTGAAGCTCCCCGTGTGAAATGGTCCATAGGATTAGAGAAACTTTTTAGTCGTCAGTTGTCATATTTAAAAAAAACTGGTTGAGTTTCAAGTATTTTGTGAAAGATTATTAACTTTTGGTAAAATCTCTGACTCATAATAATGACTTCTTTGACACTAGCCATTCTCAAATAGCTGTGAAAATTTGTTTGCATCAAAAAGAAAATTGTAAATTACAGTTCTGTTGTTGAGATACGCAAACTGTGCATCGCAGCAAGGTGGACCACTTCGACAGTTGCCGCATCGCCTTTTATAATGTCTGCCGCAGTAGCAGACGAAACGTCAGTTTTGAAAACCTGTAGACCACGGCTAATAAACTCGAAAACATCCGACAATTTGTTCGTTAAGTTAATTTCAGAGGTTTTGTTATGAAAAATTATACCACAAATGCCAACTTGTCATTCAGATAGAATCGAGTGTTCGTGTTAAATATATTTCGCTCCGTCGACTATGTGATCACGTGGTATTAAATCTGCATCAGTTCCAGAGTTTTAAAACCGAAAACACGTCTACTCGGCTGTTTCCTTGTGTTCCATTTTTTGATTCGATTAGTGAGACAGTTAGCTGTTTCATGTTATATTGAAACTGAATGTTCATGCAAGCGTTCCTCATTTTTTGTAAATGGTGATAACCTATCAAATATGTTACAAATACATATTTACATTTATTCATTTCATCTTCAAGCAGTAACGGTGTACTCTAACCACGAATTAAAATGTAAAACTAAGGAAATGACACTAAAACTGATATTTTGACATTTGTCATCGGAATAGGGTAGTTAACCATACAACACCAAAAGCCTTCTCTTTTGTCAAGTGAAATACGGTTTTTATTTTTATAAAATGAAAGTACTGTAAATGCTTAGACAAGAGAATAGAGTCTAGTAAAAACGACAATGATATCATCTGATCTAGTTCTATAAAAAAAAAACAACTTGAGTTATCCTAATTTATTCTTGGATTAAAAAGAATACAGTTGAGCCACAGAATATCTACTATTCTGTGGTTAATTAGACGGGACTAGTCGGTAGATTTATCCGAATAATACACATACCACCGTATAGAAGTAAAACACAAGTAAATTCACTCTTCGCCATATTTGGGTTACGATCTCCATCTCTTATTTTAGGCTCAGCCGATGTATCTAAGGCGTGAGAGCAAGTGAGCCAAAATTCTTCTATACGGTGCCCTTAGACAGCTGGCAGTGCTAATGTAACTGGTTAGTTTAATAAGTTAGGTAATATCATTAAAGTAATCAACACATTGGTCTTCAATGTCATTAATTAATTACCACAATTATGGGGATTCGGATTGGTATTCTAAGTTTGTCGGTCATACATCGACAAAACCGATGCGGTCATATAAGAAAAGTATATTTTACCGTGGTCGGTAGAGTATACACCACTTCAAAGTGGTTTGTGATAAAAATGTTTGACGTTTCATTTCTCGTAAGAATGTCATTAAAGAAATAACTGCGGCTCTGTTAAGTATATACAAAGCTATTACACATATAACGTCAAAATGAGAAATAAATTCAGAGTAGTGATTTGGAAAAATTTTATAATCAGAAGAAGACATTGGTTTCTCACAATATTGGAATCGTTACTTCCAATCGCTTTGTTCTTCTTGATAGCATATGGGAGAAGCAAAATTGATGGGCTGAGTAAAAAGGAAGTTAACTATCCCAGTCGCAGTGAAGTAATGACAATTCCCAAAGACATCGATGTTGGATCGACATACATTCTTTATACTCCAGAGAACAATTTCACCACCAGTGTGATGAAAATATTTTGGAACAATTTTCAAATACCTAGTGATAAAGTGTTTGGGTTCGGGACTGAAGTAAACATGGTGGAACAATATCACAAACTTTATAATTATACTATCATTGCCATAGTTTTCTCTGGAAACAACCCGAAAAATGTGAAATATACCATTAGATACCATGAAAACCGGCCCTATTACGATAACGAAATATCCACTAACCTAATATACTTACCGCCCTTTTCACCATTTGTACCTGGACAAGGGAGCAACTACTTTTGGAAGGGCTTAATTTCTGTGCAAAATATGTTGGACTTATCATTCATTCAGTACTCTCTCAATATGGAAAGTGATGTGACCATAGAAGTGCAGGAGTTTCCTTATCCTCC
This sequence comes from Leptinotarsa lineolata, assembly GCA_015342045.1. Taxonomy (NCBI): domain Eukaryota; kingdom Metazoa; phylum Arthropoda; class Insecta; order Coleoptera; family Chrysomelidae; genus Leptinotarsa; species Leptinotarsa lineolata. Next base: position 11,224 of record WOGR01000373.1, on the reverse strand, counting down.
ATACATATTGGATTCGGGCATCACCAATTTATTTTTGGAATATTTGCCTATGATGACCATATTCAGTTTCATATTCCTCTGCCCTGCTGTGTTGAAAAGAGTTGTTGAAGAGAAGCATTCCGGAATCAAGGAACTCTTGAAAATGGTTGGCATGGAATCTTGGATGCTTTGGCTAGGATGGATGGTTTACGGAATGGTCCCTATTTTCTTTTCGGTATCTATTATAGTATTTTTGATGAAAGTACCTATTTTTGGCTCAGAATACCCGCCAATTGAGCATAGTAACTTTTTGCTGTTATTCTTTTTTTTGTTATTTTACTGTATGACATCTATAACACTTTGTTTTGCTATAAGTTCCTTTTTCAGTAAGCCTACTACTGCCATGGTTACTGGCATCCTAATTTGGATTTTATCGTACTGTGTACCTAAATACTCTTTAGGCCTTCACGAATCAAACCAGCTTTCCTGGTTTGTAAACATTTTATTGAATTTACTACCTAACATGGCATTACATTATGGTTATTCTGCAATATCAATTTATGAAGAAAGGGGTTTAGGAATTCAGTGGAATAATTTTTATCAATCAAGTAGCGGGGGTGTTAATGATGTAACCATGCTCAATGTTTTTATTATGCTGTGGTTTGACATGCTCTTATTCATGTTGTTTACGTTTTACATGGATGGTGTTAACCCAGGAAAATATGGTGTTCGCAAGTCCCTGTTATTTCCTATTTACAATTTGGTAAAAAAATTCAGTAAAATAAATAACATTGAGGTGAATTGTGAAACCGTTCCATTAGAAAATATTGAGGAGGGACGTGGTATGGACAAAGGAATAGAAATTCATAAGTTATATAAGAGGTACGGTTCCAAAATGGCAGTAAGTAATCTAAATTTAGATATCTACAAAAACCAAATAACTGTTTTGCTCGGTCATAATGGTGCAGGAAAATCCACCACAATGTCCATGATAACTGGCATGCTAGAAGTGACTTCAGGATCTATAATAATAAATGGCTCTGATATAAAATATAATATTGATAAAATAAGACAAAACCTTGGACTTTGTCCCCAGCATAATCTTTTTTTTACAGATTTAACAGTCCGAGAACATCTGTTATTTTTTGCCAAACTTAAAGGCCGAACATCCCAGAATGCTGTAGTTGAAACAGATAAACTGCTGAAAGACATGAATCTTTATGAGAAAAGGAATGCATTAGCTCACACTCTTTCTGGTGGTATGAAAAGGAAATTGTGTCTAGGGATGTCCCTGGTAGGTGGATCAAATGTCCTGATTCTAGATGAACCATCCTCTGGGATGGATCCAGAATCTCGTCGACAACTTTGGGACTTGTTGCTGTCCTGGCGAGGAGAAAAAACTATTCTTGTAACAACACATTTCATGGAAGAAGCTGATGCCTTAGGAGATTGGATAGCGATAATGGCTGATGGAGCCCTTCAATGCTATGGAACACCAATGTTCCTCAAAAAAAGATATGACACTGGTTATCACTTATCACTGATATTGAATGATGATGAGAAAACCACGGATAGGATACCCCTTAAGAAAAATAAAATATCCCTTATTAGGAAAGAAGTTGACATACATATTCACGGAAATCAACTGAAATCTCAGGATGGGAATAATATTGTTTTTGTGTTACCTTTTGAAAGTAACAAAGAATTGGCAAATTTGCTGGAAGTGCTGGAAAAGAAGAAAAATGAATTAGGAATTGCTAACATTTCTGTCAACGTAACTACTCTTGAAGACGTATTTTTAAAAGCCAGAGTTGAAAGTAGTGGTGAGGATGATCAAATCGAGAGATCGCCATTGTGCCCAACTGTTGAACTCACCTCATCTCGAACCAAAATGACAATCAGCACTTTGCTAAAGAAAAAATATCTATTTATGAAAACAAAGCGATGGTCCTACATAATACCTCTGTTAATAGCACTGCTTTTCTTCTCGCTGACTGTTTACCTCACTAGCCAAGGAAAGAGTAACTTCAATGATGAGGGACCATCGCTTGCATTCCGCCTAAACCTGTATGGAGAATCTTCTGTTTTTTACAATGGCTCATCAACTAATTCCCGCATGGAGGTTCTGAAATCGTTTTACAGACAAACAGTCGAAGCTGGTGGTAGTGAAGCTTTTAATGTTGTGGACGTGGAGGAATCAATAATTGAAAAAGGAGAGGATAACATCGCCTACTACAAGGAACACATGATTGCTGCTGCAAATTTTTTCGTTACAAATGGGAGCATTAGAGCTGTAGCTATGTATAATGCTGTTGCTCTACACAGTTTACCAATTTCTCTCAATTTAATCACGAATGCAATTGTAAAGACCTTACTAGGCAGTGAATACTCTATTTCGACCAGTTACTGGCCTCTGGAAAGTATTGACACCTCCGCATCCCCAGTAGAATACTCTGAGACCATGTTTGCAGTTCTGTGGTTGATTATGATACCCATAGGCTGTTTATTCATCCTTGGCAGTTTCATAATATTCCCACACACAGAGATTTCTACCAGGTTCATTCAGCTGCAATATATGTGCGGAGTAAAGCCTGTTTATTATTGGATGACCAACTTTTTAGCTGATCTAGCTGTATATTTCATCATGATATTTCCACTGGCTTTGATTGTGTGCCTTGCCTCCCCTCCTTTCAGACAAATCTATGAATTTGGTATGCTATTGGCAATTTTAATTGTGTATGGTATGTGTGGTATACCATTTACTTACTTATTCACCCGCAAAAGCTCTGCTTCAGGAGCATTTGCTCTTCTTGTTATTATGGGCATATTTTTGGGTGTAATAATGGCTCTTGTTATTGGAGTTTTGATGGAATCAGGCAGTGATTACTACAAGGACATAGGATTGAACATCAAATGTATCTGTATGTTATTTATACCCCAAGTAGCTTTGACTGGTTCTATTTTAGACTTCTCACGAAGAGTTGTGAACGTCTATAATTTCCAAGTTGCGCCTAAAAAGTTTGATAGCAGGTGCGGTTATAGTAGTTATGAATGTTGCATAGAAACTTCTGAGGAATGCTTAAATTTCAAAAATTATGGGCTTTTGTTGAAAGAAAACTTTTATCTGATGTTTGGCAGTTGTGTCATCTACCTTATCCTAAATATTCTATTGGACAATTATACGTTCAGAAGAGCACTTTCCTGGGTCAAGTATACACTGTCCAGCTCTTATTATAACATTCTTCAAAGAGATGAAAATACTGACAATACCAGACCAGGAGAGAGAGATGATAACAATGGCACTCTAAAGGCCAATAAACTTTTTAAAACTTACTCTGGAAAGCAAATTGTTAAAAATATCGATTTCACGCTCCAAGATAGGGAATGTCTTGGTATTTTGGGTGTGAACGGAGCAGGAAAAACAACAACTTTCCGTATGTTAACTCGCGAGGAGATAGTAGATAATGGTCAGATACACTTGTTGAAAGACAAAAAGAAAATAAATATTAATGAAGATGAGTATATGGAACAACTTGGGTATTGTCCCCAGGCAGACACGCTGAACTTCATTCTGACTGGCAGAGAGATACTCACTGTTATAGCCCAACTTCGTGGCATTGAGAACTACAAAAGAGAAGTTGATTATTTCTTGAGCTACTTTGATCTGGAGAAATACGCAGACCAGCCTTGTGGTCACTACAGCGGAGGTAACAAACGAAAACTAAGTCTAGCAGTGTCCATCATAGGCTTTCGAAAGGTTGTATTACTTGATGAACCCACCAATGGGGTTGACCCATCTTCTCGTAGGAAATGTTGGAAACTGATCAAAGGTGTGCAGGAGGAAAAAAATCTGTCCTTCATTTTAACATCTCACAGTATGATGGAGTGTGAAGCACTGTGTAATAAATTGAAGATTATGAAGGAAGGAGAGTTTGTGGAACAAGGTTCCCTTAGCGAGCTCAAAAAACGGTTTGGAGGATTCACTTTGAAGCTCAAACTGTTCAAGAGGGATTTGGACGAGGTTGATGCTGCAAAATTATCACGTGGAGATCCGTTAACATTCCATACAGTTGAAGAAATTAAGGATTATTTCACGAAAAATTCAAGAGGTGAACTCAAGGACGAACACGCTGGTTTGTTACATTTTTACATAAAAGGAGACGAGAAAAATCAAAAATGGAGCACCATTTTTAGGGAGGTAGAGAATATAAAATCAAAAAATCCACACCTGATTGAAGATTACAATATTAGCGAGGCATCTCTTGAAGATGTGTTCCTAAAAGTCGCTAGATCTGAAGGTGAAGAAAACACCAATGGTGAATAATAATGTACAGGATGAACCTGTACTAGCATAGTCGCAGAGGGTTGCAACTCATCAGTTTTCATACAACAGATTTTCTACCAAAAGAGAAAATCAATCTGAAATCAGGAGCACCATTCATTAGGTGCTCAAAAGTTTGAATTTCTTGAATTGCTGATGTTTATTGATGACTTTCTCATTACTCAAAGACGTCAGTAAATAAATGTGGAAACGTCGGCAATTAAACAAATGTAAACATTTTATTTTGGTGTTCTCTGTGCCAGATCAATTATTGAAGACATTTATTAATGAGTGATGCTAAAAGGTCATTATTATTGCTTGCAGTTCATTTCAACGAAAATTTCGTTTGGGAAAATATGAAATACCCTCAATCAAATCGGTTATTCCAATGTAAAAAGGCAGAAAATTCAAATACATACTACATTGAGACACTACATATTTTTCCATATCTGAATCTCCCATCTCTGGAAAAGAGTGCTTTCAGTGGAGTCCCTTCATAGGAAAAAAAATAAAAATTTTCCAAACAGATGGTATTTAAAAAAAAAGTAAAAATAAAAAACATAATCTTTCTATGAACATTGTAAGGCTGCGAAAATCAAATATTACTTGTTATTTATGTTTCATGAAGATAGGCAAGATTTAGAAATTCAGTTGGGGCGAGATGGTACACGCAAAATTATACACCTGAAAAACCGTAAAACATAATAAAATATGTTGGAATATATGATAAGAAAATATCTTTAATTTATTGTTTTATATGCTTGCATTTCATTTGTGTTTCAGTTTACATTAAACCACAATATTCTATGTTACATGGTTGTTTTTTTCAATATTTGGCAATGACACTATTGATTTAAGAACAGATACACTAATCTTCGTGAAAAATAGATTTTGCCAAAAATTTCATAATTTATCGTGCAAGGTTTTCAATTCATGTTGATAGAAATAAACCATTTCACACTATTTCTCACAAAGTTTTTTATGTATGACACTTCCGAAATTGACAATTTTGTGTTTCAAAGAAAATCTATTTGAAAAAGTTATGTTTGTCATAAAAATTGTGCTAAGAGTAACATAGATAATAAACGGTTAAATTGAAGGGGTATATTTAAAAAAAATATTTTTTGAAAAAGAAATGTTTTGGCTTTCTACTTCTTCATCTCTTTTTTTATATAAAGACGGAGAAGTGGAAAGGCAAAACCTTTCTTTCCCATAATAAATGCTATTTCTTTATTGTAAAAACGCTCAAATTCACACTTTTTTCTGTCCTAGTGTTATACATAAACAGAAAACTTAGGAAGTGTTGCAGAATCATGTTTCAAATCAGCAATTTCTCTCCAATTTCAAATTTATAATAAAGATAAACTTGACACAAATGATTGAAGCAGTAATTCATTTCAGTACATTCACCAAATATTTTTTGGTGAAGACTTCTTATTATTGGGAAAATACATAACATGCAAAAAGAAATCTTCATCCACAAATATCAGAGTCTACAAAATATATTGTAAACAATGTTGGTAATTTAATTATGACTCCTAGATCTATTTCATATCATGTAGTTTTATTTTCTCACAGAAAACATTAAAATGTTCAGTTAGTTCTAGAAAATAAAAATAAATACTGAAAACATTGAGTATGACATCGTTCATACAGGGAAACCCTGTATAACTATTAAGGAAAGTTTGTGAAAAATTAAATATTTATTATAACATTTTTACATTTATCTAAATTGCATTTTTGAAACGTATAACTATTGTTGCCGGTTATTGTTTATATGCCTTGCCAGTTTTTCTGATCTTTCAAATCTCTTAAAACACAGATGGTATGAGTAGTAGGTATTCTACAGTGTTGATAATTATGAGTGATTTCATTCACAAATATTTTTTGAATATCCATTGATGTGGAGAAAGAATATCATTTTAAACTTTTGTATTTTTGTAAATATTTAAAATTGTGAAAATATTGGGATTACATATTACTTGGTTCTGTATTATACGTTTATTATATGTAGCACCCTCTGCATTCCAATTAATATGTATTATTATTCACGAATATGAATAAAATTTGTTTGAAAGTGGTTGACAATGTTTCTTGGTGAATTTTATTAGTTCAGACTCCCATTGTATAATATGATTATATGATTTGAAATCTGTGAAAGGAACAAATAAAATTAGAATGAATATCTAAAATATCAATCATATTAAGCAATAAAACGTGAAATGAAAATACAATAAAACGAATAAAATAATCAAAATAAAAGATGAAAATGACCACAGAGAAAAAAATAAAAATGAGCAAGAAATTAAAAAATTTAAAAGAAAATTAAAAAGATATCAAACCATGTTACTTAACGACGTTTCGATTGCTAGTATCATTTTCATCTTTTATCTTCATTATTTTATTCGTTTTATTGTATTTTCATTTTACGTTTTATTGCTTTATATAATTGATATTTCAGCTATTCATTCTTATTTTATTTGTTCATTCATATATTTCGATCATATTAGAATCATATTAGACAGTGGAAGTCCGAACTAGTAGAATTCACCACGAATAAAATTTGATTGAGAGCACCAATATATTGTGATATATATTATATATAAAATATATAATATACTAAAATTATTCTTAACCAAAGTGCTGTGCAAGAGAGTCTAACTATAAAAATTACCTTTGTCCTGTTATTTTTATCATAACTAGTTGACAACCAATTTGCTATTGCCAATTTTTGCAAGCATTGTAACAGTTGTTCTTCCTTTTAGTTTTCATATTTCTACACGAACTAAATTATCATTTGTTATATATTTTTAATTGGTCAATCTGAAATATTGTATGTCATTTCAGAAAAACTTTAGCAAGTGGTATATATATTTTGTATATTTTAGATATTAAGTTCAGTTATATACATTATATCTCCCTTTTGAAATATAAGTTTTTAAAAATATTTATTTCGAAACAGTACTATGTTTCCTTGAGTTACAGAATGCACAATATAATATAATGTGAATACAAAAGTAACAAACTTGTAACTAACTGATTTCGCCACGCAGGATGGTATTTATCGTAAAATAGGTAATATCATAGTTTGAAAATAAACAATGAAAATTAAAAGTTTTTGTGTCGTCGTTTTGAGAACTGCTTTTCGCCGGATGTCGATTTAGCAAGTCGACATTGATACATGTCACCTTGGTTATGAATAGAGAAGGTCAATAAATAATATATAACATATTTTGGTAAAATACTATTTATATGAAAATAAATACATTTATTTCAAATATATTTATTGTTATGTATATTTATCAGATGTCAAGGCCTGTCAAGATATAATCTTTTTTTTCTGACTTGGTGTATTCGAACAAGATCTCCGGATCAGGAATGCTATATTAATCATAATATCAGTTCTGTTGACAAAGCTGACCTGAAACTAACTCGATTTTCAAAAAACTGATTTATTAAAAAGTAAAAGTTGAAAAAATAAGGTTTATGTAAATAAAATGGCATACATTAGAAAATTCCTTCAAAATGTAGTAAGGAAAAGATCAATTTATTAAACTGAGAAATAGCCAAAGGCAAGTTAGTTCTTATTAAGGTACTAGTTATGAAAACGACTATTAGGAGAAGACGATAAATTATCATGAATAAATGCCTTCATGTTATTATTTTTCGATGTCAAGGGCATCGACTTCTATGGCCTTTAGTTTGTGTTCTGAGTAGCTCATATTAATAACTTCCCGAGCCACCTAGGAAGCTTCATGGCTGTTCTCAGTCCAATCAGCCATGTAACATAGCAGATTGAACTCAACCGTCTCAATTGTATAGTAGACCTTTTCAAACACGAGTTTTTTCAACGTCTACGGAGCTGTAGAATAATTTCTTCATAGATGAAGTCAAGGGAACATGAAGAGTTATACTGTGAATTGCGTTTCATGATTTGATACGCATACAATATCATGTCTTTGATTTTCGAACCTAACACAAACTGTTTTTAAAAAATATATAAGAGTTTAAGGCAAAATATTATGCAGGTTATCCACATTGAGAGAAAAATATTGTTGCAAATTATTCTCTGAAAAAAAATAATGCCGGCCGTCGCTAGGCCACAAGGTCGCGCTCAAACCTACTTATGCTCGATCGTTCTAGGTGTCGCGTCGCTTCGAGAATATTCCTATTTACTTCCTAAGACTTCTATTGACACATACAGGATGGGGGGCATCCCATAAGACACCGTCCCCGTAAACAAAACCATTAATTTTTTCGGGATTTTCTCCATTTCATTATATAAATATTGATTAAGGCTGCAGAAGGAAATTATTTTGGAGTCTACAGGGTGGCTCAAAAAAGTCTGACATATCAAAGTTGTATTTTTTAAATGGAACACCCTGTATTTCGTTGCGCTTTTGAATACTTCAGGAAAAAGAATATGATTTCATATAAGGTACCATGTACCTAACTATATATAAAACTTATTTGTATATTGTCATCATTATTATACATATAACCGTACTCGAGCTATTGATTTTTTTATGAAAATACTAGGTACAATTGGAAACTAAATAACATCGAAATGTACAGAAATCATCTCTTCGAATTCTGACCATAAAAGAGGATTTGGGCTATTGATTTCGATAAAACCCGTTTCTCAATATTATACAAAATGTTCAAAAATCATTGTCATTTGAAATAGAACAATATAAAATTTAATTATCTTTTATTTCATTTTGGGTTTCCCTATACCTAACCTAAACAGTTTTTCAAATATTGGCTTTTTCAAATAGTAGTTCTCATTTCAATGCATTCTTTGAATCGAGATAGCTTTGAAATATTTGATTTGCTCTCAGAATTCTCATTGACAATTGTTATACTTCACTTCATCGAAAATGAAGTTGTCATTTAACGGTTATAGTTAGGTACATAGTACCCTTATGAAATCATATTTTTTCTTGACCTATTCAAAAGTGTAACGAAATGTAAGGTGTTCCATTTAAAAAAACACAACTTCGATATGAACGCATTAGAGAGGAAGATGAACGAAGGAGAGAGGAAGAACGATTACGCCGAAATGAAGACCGTGAATTACTACTAAATATTTACGAGAAACAAGAACGAGACAATCAAATGTACCTTCATTTATTTGAAGAATTTAAATGTTCTCAAGCTACCTCCTATAGGAATTTATTCAGGAAGAATTCGAAAAAATCGATGATACACTTGAATGAGTTGAAAGAAAATTTATAAAGGAGCTTGAAGGAGTCGGAAGAAAATTCAAAGAGGTTTTCCGGGAATTTTGGGAAGAATCACCGGAGCCGAAGAGGATTGCTGTGGAAAAACGCAAATCGGAAACAACACCTCTCCCTTCTAGTAATAGTTCTATCTTCATCGTCAATTTATTGCAGACAATCTGAGACCTCTGCAGAAAATAATGGGTGGAAAAATGAAGAAAAAGCAACAGCTTTCCAGTCTAGAGGAACTCTTTAAAGAATATTTGATAAATGCAACGACAGCTAGGGTAAAATGGCGGCCTAAATACTATAGCTGCGGCAGAGAGGGGCCTTTGAAGCGGTACTGTCGATCACGGCAGGGGGGGTTAAATTCACTGCTGCATCCCAATCTCCCAGGTATTCGATTTCCACAATAGGGCGCAACAGTAGCAGCTTAATTGTCGACGTATTTGTGAATCACCAGTGCCTCTTCACGATATTGAAGCAACGAGGTCAGTCACGAGTGGCGACATTTCCAACAAAAGCAGTTTGAAGATGTTATCAGTAGTACCCGTTCTGGAAACAGCCACTGGAGATAGATTGACGGTCTGTGGAGAAGTTGAAGTGAGACTCAGGCTTAGAAGTTGTGAAATAGAAATTAAGGCATTAGTGGCCAACATCGTCAACGAATTCATTGTGGAACTTCATATCATGTCCCTCTACGGATTCTTGGTGGACATAAGGAACAAACTGGTGAAAGTTCCAAAGAGAAAGGTTGATACAGTACCTCAATGGGTGCCCTTTCGAGAGAATCGCAGTTGATATTCTGGGACCACTTCCTATGACCACATCCGGTACCTTATGACTGTGGTAGATTATTTCTCCAAATGGTCTTGAAAGTAGTAGCATTGCCCAAATAAAAAGTTAAAATGGTGGCGAATGCTCTGTTGCATACCGTAATTGCCAGACACGGAGTACTCCAGGAGTTACATTCGGATCAGGGCCGCAACTTCGAATCGGGTGTATGTAAGGAAATGATGACTTTGTTGGGAATAAAGAAAACAAGAACAACCTCTCTTTATCCACAGTGGGATGGAATGGTCGAGAGGCATAATGGCACCATGAATAATTACCTCTCAATGTTTGTATCCGAAAACCAGAAAGTTTAAGTAAATTGGTTCCTCTGTGTTGGCATACCAGAGCTCCCAACATGACGCGACAGGTTACACACCATCCATGTTATTAACTGGTCGAGAACTGAAGTTTCCGATAGACATAATGTGTGGCAGCTCATCCGATAAATCTCATAAGGTACCCCATTCAGAGTGACAGGATGAAGATAAGATTTGACAAAAAATCGATGCGGTTAGCTTTAAGGAGGGCGATGCTGTGTGGCTTCACGAATCCCAACGTTGGAAAGGTTTGTGTCTCAAATCACAGAAACCACGGCAAGGACCTTACTTGGTAATACAGAATACAATTGTCACCCAGAAGCGAGACTGAGTTCTTACATGGGTCGTAATGTTCCTTCTTGGAATGTTGTTCAAGGCGAACAACCACAAGGTAGGGAGTAGTGTTGTAAATTATCCCCTGAAAAAAAAAACTCCTGCCAGCGCTGGTCTTTGTCGATCGACTATGACTTGGCCAAAGTCGCGCTCAACTCTACTTGTGCTTCTCGAACTTTCTAAGTGTCGCGTCGCTTCGAGAATATTTCTATTAACTT